>QTSX02002376.1:0-115709 GCA_014839935.2 Entomophthora muscae
GAGGTGTAGGGAGGACTGATCCTCTATTAGCCAGGGATGCTGCACGTCAGTCATGAACTGACCAAAAGCCATGAATTTGTTAGGAAGACCATCCCTTTTTCCAGAAAGGCAATTGATCTCCAAGAATAACCCATCAGGGTGGTCCTGAAGGTGGCAAAGGAAAGTGTGGAGAAGATTATCTCCATCTCCTCCCTGCACAAAAGACGAGTCCCCAGCAGGGCAACAGGTATCATTGGACTGATGCATGCTATGAGTGAGCACCAATATTGTATTTCTGCATAGAGCTGGTAGTTGCTTTCACTTAACTTGAAATAAAATTCTTCTTATTACTAAAGATTAGGTCAAGATGATTATCTAGCCTAATGTGTATAATAAAGTTAAAGTATGTAAATTTGATCTTTATTTAATCAATCAAGAAGGGAGTTATATAGTTAGAAGAGATTGATAAGAGACACAGAATGCCAGGATCCTTTGGTTACAGCCTTGTTTTCCCTATCCTTAGCCCACTATTAAACTATCAATTGGCTGATCATTAGTTAATATGAATCCTTGATACAACTTAGTTTATCATTCAATCTTGTTATCATCCAGAGCAAGAGTACCATTGTTCCATGGTTCACCGAGCTTAATGGATCAAATGCGTGATTATAGTAACAGCTAGTTTACAACCAATCACTTCACGGCAACCCGGGAAAAACAAAACAGTGGAACTAATCTGCCGCCAGTTTTCCTGGAAAGGTTTGACTGTGCAGGCGGCAGCTTTTGTTTGTGGTTATCTGGTATGTGTTTGATCTAAGGCAAGCCAGAACAAGACTACAGGTTTACGGTTCCACTGCAGCCTGCTGCAGGACCCTGGACGGCTGTGTTGGTGGATTTTATTGGAAAACTGCCCAATTCCAATAGGTTTAACACAATCATGATGGGGGTAGATTGTTCCACAAAAATGGCGCACTTTGTACCTTGCTCAACCACAATTACTTTGGTGGAAACAGCTAGGCTGTTTGTGAATAGAATCTTCTCCCTACATGGCATTCCAATGAAGATTGTGAGTGATTGTGGGCCCCAATTCATTGCTCAGTTTTGGGAAGCTTTCACTGGGATTCTAGGTATCAAATTGTGCTGTTCCGCGGCTTTCCACCCCCAATCCAATGGACAAATGGAGAGGGTAAACCAAAGTTTGGAGGTCTACCTATGTTGCTACATTAATGAGCAACAAGATGACTGGTGTGATAATCTACCCATGGCAGAGTTTGCATATAATAATGCCCCTCACACTTCAACTCAAGTACCACCCTTCTATGCCAATGTGGGTTACAACTCTTCTTCCAATATGGGTCCTTGTTTGGTTAGCAACATGGAAGCTGCAACTGATCAGGCTGCTGCATTGAAGCAGTTTCATAATGAGCTCCAGGTTACTCTTGCCGCTGCTGTGACAACTTACAAGGAATATGCAGATTGCAAGCACCAGGAAGGTCCCACTTACAGGCCAGGTGATTTAGTCATGGTTGATGCTCGCAATATGAAACTGAAGGTTCCCTGTTGCAAGTTAGGGCCTAAGCAAGTTGGCCCCTTCAAAGTTGAACGTCAAATTGGCCCCTCTGCCTATTGGCTGTATTTACCTCCTGCTTTCAAGATTTTCCATACCTTTCATGAATGTCTTATTACTACCTTTAAAGGTAAAGAGACTCCTTCTTCCCAACTTATTCTTGTGGAAGGAGAACCTGATTATGAGTTAAATTGTATTCTGGCTTCCCGCAAGAATCAACAACACTTGGAATATTTGGTGTCTTGGAAGGGTTATCCTGATTCTGAAAACTCCTGGGTTCCCCACTACAATTGTTCCAATTTCCCAGATCTGATTCATAAGTTCTACAAGCACAATCCCACTTCTATTGGCCACCCCAAACTTACCTTAGCCGCAATGAAACTCCTACCTACCCACAAGAATTTCTCCTTATCCCATCTCCTGGATGGTGGTATTGTGCCCAGGGCTAAAGCAGAGGGTAATGTCACGGTAGGTTCCATCATGCCGGGTATTATCTGTCCAAGTAAGAAGGCTCAAAAAGCCAGAAAGCCTTTATCAAAATTGACCAAGTTAACAGATTTAAATCAAACAGTTGATTGGAAATAGGTTACAGCTGCTCCAGCCTGTCAGCTGAAACCGGTTCCTCCTTGGAAAATTGACGTTGATAAATTGGCTTAATTTGAGGGTCACCCAATATGAGCTTGTCAATCAGCATGGTTATCAGAAACTAGTCACACAAGGGTTCTTTGCAACCTGGACCAGATAATTACTTGACAATGTGGAAGGAATAGGAGGTCAAGACTCAGGTGGTATTGCTTAGTCAATTTTTCTGATATATATTGAATAATTTTCACTGTTTTAACTCTAAGAGTTGAGTCCTCCCAAAATTTCACTCAATAAAAATCATTTATACCAATTCTAATTTACTTTTCAAAATGCATCCTGTGGTTGAGTTGTTACAATATATTCTGTACAATCTGATTCTCAACAGAATCATTTCTGGAAGATGGGGTCCTACAGTTGGAACTTTGTTGTTGGTGCTGCCCAATGTTAATTTTGCGTCAACCAATTTAAAGCTCCCCTATTCTTGAAACTGAAAGTTGTGTTGCCTCCCAATGTCCAGAATTTTATTCTGAAGATTTGTTGATGTTGTCTCAGACCATTTATCTTGGGCTACTTTGGTTAGGATTAATTGTTCTGCTTAATCCTGGTATTACAATTGGAAATTTTACAAAAAGATATTTGAAGCCACATTGGTGGTTAATCATTAATTCTATGTGGATTTGGGTGGTAATTCCCCATCAATTAGAAACAGCTTCATACTATCCCACAATTTACGTCACACTTCCAGATTTCTCAATTGTATATGTGCAAGCTTGCGCTGCCGCGCGCTACCTCCTTCATACAGGCACCATGGCAATGCACACTATTTCTGGTCTTTGTCCTAGGTATGCCTTCAAAGATCTGTATTCCTTACTCTTGGACTTTGGTCTCCCCTTCTGCGTTGATGGAGTCTATGGAGATTATTTGTGTGTTAGCCAACCAATTTATCCAACCTGCCTTGGTTCATCATCAATTAGCGCTAGGATCCCAGAACCAGATTTTGACTGCTGTAGCCACTGCTGTCTCCAACAACCATGTGCAAAATATGGCCTATCAAAAATGATCCCATAGCTTCTTTGCTTGTATTTCAGATAACCAGCACAACTTTCTGGCTTCACAAAAGTATTTGACCTTGTCTCTAAATCCCTTTGCTCCTTGCTCCCTGAATACATCAAGAATTGACTGTGCAAACTGTATGATCACCAAGATAAATGTTGTGGGCAGATAGAAGCAACTCTGCTAAAGTATTGACAAGGTTTTGAGACCTTAGTTAACCAGCTTAATCAATTTTGAGAGTATGTCAATTCACAACTTGAGTTGGTGAGGAGCCACATCAGTAATTGGGGCCAACATCTGCACCTACAGTATGGTTTGGATAAGGCCACACTAGGAAATACTCTGTCTCAGGTTCAAAACTTTGTTGTCAATAGAGTAGCTTCAATTAAAGTGGCTCTCCTGCTCCTTTGGGCAAGGTCCTGTTTGCCTTTGAAGCTAAGGTATGGGCAGCCATAACTGAACTTAAAGCCACTACACAACAATAGGCTTTTGTTTCAATTTCCCCACCTGTAGAGCCTATGCCCAACCATTGCATTGCCTCGCTAACAGACCAAGTAGCTACCATGTGAGGTGAGATTGAATATTTGAGGCAACATCTCTCTGACCCTGATGACTTGTCCTCTGAGTCTGATGGCAAAAGGGAGACTGAAGTCTCTGGTACTCCTACCCACCTTGACCATGGGTGTTGCCCTGGATTGAAAGGCCAACCCAGTGTCAACTGTGCTCTTGCCTTGGATCACTTATTGGCAGTAACTAATGATGTGACTGATCAACAAGATGCTCTAGAACACAAGGTGCAGAACCTCTCTTGATTTAAAGAGATAATAAATGGACAAGTTACCTCTTTGGCTGATCAAGAAACTTCCCTGGCCACTCATATCAATGGGGTTGCTGGCACACTGGCAGTACAGCAGATCAAAATTGATGAGTTTGGAGCTACTGCCACTACCACCCAAGATATCAGTGGACAAAACAGCTTTATGTTAGACACCCTGGAAGAGAGCCTTCAACTCCTCTGGGCTAGACAACCCGCTGCAGAATCTGAGTTTGAGGGCAATCCTCACATCAAAGTTCTCAACTCAGGCAACAACAGTCAATCCACTTCATTGTCCATCAACCACAACTATAAGCCTTCCTTCAAACAGATATTTGACCCTAAAACCTCTACTATTGCTGCCTTTCTGACAATCTATAAAACTTCAATGTGTAGGGCTACTGACAAGCTTAAAAAGGAACATATTCTTACCTGTCTGCATCCTAAATGCCAGGAAGTTGTGGTCCCCAAACTCCCATTCATTGTCACTTGGGAGGACATGAAACACCTTCTTATTGAGGAATTTGGAGGGGATCTCAGCTTAGAGGTCAAGAAAGATGCATTTATGCACATTTCTTTTAAGCCCAAGGAAACCCTGGCCAAATACATGGATTGTTTCTATATTAAAGGTCAACAGTTAATTACCAGTTGGCATTTAACTCCCTGGGAAGCTTACACGGCATGTTCAAACGCTTTGAAGGTGAATCAACTCCTATGCCTACACTTTAAGGCACACAAGGCTTCATTCACTTCCATGAAGAGTATTAAGACCCTCTTGAAAGATATTCATTTGACTCATGTGGGTACTGTGGGTACTGTGGTTTGTGAAAATAAAGCCAGCAACTCTGGGACCACCTCCTGTACTTCACGTAATATGACTATTGGCTCAAATGGGCAGCCTAAGAGACAAGGATGCCATAACTGTGGTCAAATAGGGCATCACTTGCATACCTGCACCAATCCTTGAGTAGAAGGTTGCAACCCAAAGGAGCAGGCGGGAAAAGAGGAGTCAGCTTAGAGACAGAGATGTGTTCTGCTGACCAATCTTCCCTGTCTCCTCCTGATCCTCCCACTGACAAGGAATCTCCTCCTTCATCTGGCCCAACTATCTTTCACCTGTTCCACAATCTTTCTAGTGATTCTGAACCTGAAGATTTGGACTCCAATGAATCAGATAGTTATGGCTATTCTGTTCTGGCTGTTCTGGAAACTGTGTCTGTTCCTTACAAGCTTTTCTCTGGGAAGACCACCACCACTTCCTGAGTACCTTCAAGTGAAGCCAAAGCCATGGTGGCTTGCCCTTACCTAGTACAGGCCCATCAACCTCCTGTCTTGGTAGACTCTTCTTAAGAAGCTGACAAGCTATCCAAAGCTCTCTTTCAAAACCTAACTGTATCTCTCCCACTGCAGACTGTGTATAAGGAGATTCCTGCCTTAAGGTGCATTTTAGCTAAATGGGAAAAAGAGCTAGAGGCTGCGCAGGATGTGTTGGCTGTCTTGCCCCCCTTTGAGAAAGATACAACCCATGTGGAAGTATCAATCCAAAAAGTTAAAATCAAAGCTATCCTGGACATTGTTCTCCAGTCAACGTAGTATCTTAAAAACTAATGAAGAAACTTAAACTGGCCCCTGATCTCAACTAATTTCAGTTGTATGGCACAGCTGGTATGGCACAAACTTGGGCCATTGGTGCCTACTCCACTCTATCCATGAGGTTTGGGAAACTCCCTATTGCTTTCCCTGCTGTTGTCCTTGAGAACAAAAACTATGACCTCTTGGTTGGTACACAATTCCTTTGAGAGTATAATGGGATTGTAAACTTACAAGATGTATACCTTTTGCTCTTGGGATATGAGGTTCCTTTGATCTTTGAAGAACCTCCGCGCCTCCCAGGAAAACGTCTTAAAACTTGCGTGCTTAAATACCCTACAGGTATCTTCTCTCTCAGGTATAGGACCCACTCCTCCAACATGTGTACCCCTCCTCCTTCCTGTCCTGAAGAAGAAGGGGTACCCCTGCTAGCACCTGCGGCTATCACCATTCCTCCAGGCTCCCAAGTGGTGATCAACTCTCAGATTTTTTACAAACTACCTGAAAAGTCCTTCTTGGAGCTTTACTAACCTGAATCCTTAAGTTGTACCAAACCTTGTCTGTGTCCTGGGATTTTAGACCAAACCCACAAAGAGCCTGTACAATTACTGCTTGCTAACCTGACAACCCTGCCCATGCAAGTAACCAGGGGCCAGGTTGTAGGTCATGGTCGTGTACTTGGAGCAGAACAAGTATCCTCCCTTTACCCCTTCAGAACTTTCAGTGATTTCAACCTACCTCAAGATGATCCTCAAGTTCTTTCTTTGTTCACCGCTGCTGATTTCCCCCAACTATCTCCTGTTCAAAAAAAGACGTGTTGGACTTGCTCAATCAGTTCAGTGACATCTTTTCCTCTGGACCTACAGACTATGGCCTAGCTAAAGGAGTCATCCATCAGATTTATACTGGGGATTCACCCCCTTTTTGTGCTAAACCATACCACTGTAGTAGGGTAGAGGATGATCAGGTATCTAAGGAGCTCAAACAACTCCTGGATGCAGGGCTCTTGGCTTCCTCTCAAAGTCTGTGGGCCTCACCTTTACTGATCCTCAAGAAAAAGGATGGGGGTCATCACATTGTAATGGACTACCGCCGCCTGAACTCTTTCACTAAAAAAGACTCATACCCCTTGCCCAGAATTGACAATGCTCTCAGACAACTGGGTGGTTCCAAGTTTTTCTCAGCCATGGATATAGCCTCTGGATACTTGCAGGTCACCTTGTCTCCAGAAGACCAGGAAAAGGCTGCACTCATAATCTCAGAAGGGCTTTATAAACTTACTCAAATGCCCCAAGGACTCTGCAATGCCCTGGCTACATTCCAAAAAGCCATGTACTCTATTATACAAGACCTGAAGCTCTCATGTGTCCTCAAATATCTTGATGATATCACTGTATTCAGCTCCTTCTTTACCAATCACTTGGATCACCTCAAGGCTGTCTTCATCAAGATTCAAGAAACTGGCTTGAATTTTATACCCTCCAAGTGCTCCTTCTTTAAAGAGCAACTCAAATTCTTGGACCATGAGGTCACTTAAACTGGAATCTGCCCCATGAATAATAAGATGGAAGACATTGAAAATATGCTGCCTCCCACAAACCTACAGGAGGTCCAAGTATTTCTCAGTATTATGGGTTACTATTGACAATTAATTCCTTACTTTGCTGAGTTGAGCAAACCCCTTTTCCAACTCCTTTGCAACGTACCCTTTAAATGGACTGATAATCAGCAACAATCCTTTGAAGCGCTGAAATCCAAGCTCAAAGAGACTCCCATCCTAGTCTACCCTGACTATTATAAGGAGTTCATTCTATACACCAACACCAGTGAAGTAGCTGTGGGTGCCATCTTAGCCTAGCTTGATAATGAAGGTGTGGATTGACCCATGGCCTATTCTTTGTGAGTTCTCAACAAGCATGAGAAGAACTATAGAGTCAAAGAGAAGGAATTTCTGGAGGTGCTGCATGCAATGAAACAGTTCTGGCACTACATTTACAGGACTCACTTTACTGTAGTTACAGACCATTCATCCCTCAAGTTGCTACAACAGTTAAATGAGCCTGAAGGTTGATTAGCACATTGGGCTCTGCGCTTTCAAGGATACAATTTCACTGTGGTGCATTGTCCTGGTGAACAACATCAGAGCGCTGATGATTTCTCTAGGATGCCCATACTTGACACCCATCCTGTAGACGCTGATTGCCTATACAAGTTAATAGGATATTCTGACTCCTGGACCACTGAGCCAGAAGACATCTGGCTGGCTCTACAGACCTTATCAAAGGACACTGTAATTTGAGATAGACAACTCTTCAAGAAAGTCAACAATGCCTACCTGCCTTACCTTTGCCCTAGTATAAGAATAGCCATTATCCTCCAAGATCACATTGATACTGGACACAGGAGTATAGCAAAAACTCATGACTGGTTGTGCAAGAACTTCTATTGGGAAAACATGTGCCTTCTGATCCCTGATGCTCTCGCCTCTTGTCATTTGTGTCAACTCCAACACCCTTGCCCTTCCCAACATCAATTCAAGCTCATCCCTCCTAAACATGCCTTCCACACTGTGAGTATTGATGCTGTTGAGCCCCTCCCTTGTTATAGGTCTGGGTGTTGATTTATCTTAGTAGCCGTAGATCATTTTATAAAATGGGTCAAAGCCAGAGCTACAAAAGATATAACTGCCAAGACTACCGCTAATTTCCTGTTGCAAGATATCATCTACCAACATGGGTGCCCTCAAGTCCTGCTGTCTGATAATGGGACTAACTTCAACGCCAAGTTGATAACCTCTGTTGTTGAAGCCTTGGGGTCTCATCAGTCTTTATCTTCCCCCTATAATCCTTCTACCAATGGGGAAGTTGAGCATGCAAATTTGACACTGGTTTCTATCATGAGGAAAACCACTTACTCTGAAGCTGAAAACTGGGATCTATACTTACCTGCTGGTCTCTTTGCTTAACGCCTTAGAAAACATTGTCACTGGGTATTCCCCCTTTGCTATGCTGTATGAGTGTGAGACTACCACTCTGTTGCTCTTGGGGGCCCCCTACTCTCCTCTGATAAGGCCATGAATCCTGAAAACCATATCAAAGATCTAGTCAACCACATAATTGACATACAGGCCACTGCTTATACCTCTGTGTATAAGACCAAGATGCTCAAGCTCTCTCCTGATAATGCTGGATGATCTACCCTGCCTGAGTTCAACATTAGGGACCACATTCTTTACTATCATCATAGAGTAGAAGAATGCTCTAATAAGCTAGATACATTGTGGGTTGGACCTCTAGAAGTGACCTTCAAGAGAGGGTCTGAGTACACTGTGAAACTCCTCTCTAGTGGTTGTACGTTTGCTCTAGTAAATGCCAAGTTCCTCTGCAAGTACTACCTCCCTAAGGCCAATCTAGAGGGGGGGCAATGTTGTGAATGCCGCCATTCACCATGTTTCAATTTTGCCTTTGATGGGTTATTTCAAGGACAAATCTCTCTCTTTTGCTTTTGCCTCTTGAAATGAGCCTATGTCCAAACTGGAAAATATAATTGTTTGGTTTCCTGATTCTGTGCATCTCACTTTCCCCACTCATGCTTATGGCAAGTGATCTTACTGCTCTGGTATTGTTTTGTGATAAAGCTACACAGTATATATTCCATTTTGTATTCATCAATAAAACTTAAGTTCTATTCACATTTTTGTCTTTGTGTCTTCAAGTACTTTGGCGCCTCTCTCTAGCCACAACTAGTAGAGATTATTCAAACAGGTTCACAAGGTAACCACATAGCCTTCCCTGCCATCTAACCAAGACTTAGTATAAATCCAATCCTAAGGTTAGAATTCCCTGTTGTGTGTCTATGCTGCGCCTCAGAACACAACAGACATTTCAATACTTGTATTAAAAACATGGGAATCAAACTTCAGGTCTCAGAAAAAGCCTTGTTATGACCAGGGTAGATGAGAGACATCCATACTGCTGGTTGGGCCAAACCCTAGACCACCAGAGATATCTTGCCCTAACCAGGAGGAACAGAAACCTGCCAAGTGTCAAGACTGGAGGTTCAAAATCAACATTGAAAACCCCAGAATCAAGCCCTGACCCTCCAAAGGCTACTCAAGTGACACAAAGACGTTACTAACCTGCCAACTTGTTAAGTTGCATACCTGAGTTGTCAAATTACTCTGAGACCACCAAACTCTTAAAGATGATTCCCCAAATGGACATCAGATTGTTTTTCACCACATGCCACCAAAAACCCAGACCTATGCTGAAGTTGTAGTTTGCCTAAAGGAGGTTACAACAAGGCCTCCTGCCAGTCCTGCCAATGATCACCAGCTAATGCCAGCCTCCAGTCCAGAATGGGTGATATGATCCACATGTAAGCGGTTTTGCAGGCAAGGGTTGATTTGGCTTCAAATAAAGACAATATGCTGGAGATTGGCAATGTGGTGTTGGTTGATTGCAGGTAAAGGCCTAGCAGGGAATGTTGGCTACTAGGGAAGGTAAGGCCTAGCTAGTAGGTAAAAAGACTACTTAAGGGTAGATTTTGGTCTCCGCCCAGCAGAAGATATTGGCTGCTGTGAGCTAAAGGTCTTCACCCAGCAGGGAACTGTGGCTGCTTGGGGTAGGGAGTGATCCATCCTGATTGGTAGTGTTTGCCGCTCAGGCTGAAGATGTTTAGACCCTGGTAGGTAATGTGTTCTGCAAGGGTAGAAGTGTGTCCCAGCATGATAGGGGACTTGCCTACCAGGACTGTAAGTTTTGGACCCCTGGCAGGTAGCGCAGGCTGTCAAGGAGGGGAAGAGCTCTGAGGGCTCTACGTACCCTGATACACTTACAGGAGGTCTTTGAGCAAGCATCCTACCTAACAGACTGGTAGGGTGTCCTTGTCTATGCCCCTATGGGAGCTTTGGGGAGAACCCAAAGTGAGCATTGGAGGGCATAGATTTGCTCAGAGGTGTAACCAAGGCGGTTTTCTTGGGAAAGCAAGCTGCAGAACTTGGTGTGATCAGGCCTCTGGGAAGTGAAGTTGGTTACTTTGCGGCTGAAAGCCCAGATTTCATCACCTGGGAGAGTAAAGACAACACATAGACATTGATCTACGGTTGAATGGCCTAAGTGGATTGCAACTTGCAAGGACCCAGTCAAACGCCAGTTTAATGTAGACTCATGCCTGGATCTACAGGTTATGGTAACAGGGACTGAGATAAAGAACCAAGGTGGTTCACAGAATTGGCAGAGAAGGCTAGTAAGAAGGATTGTTTAATCACAGTGAAGACTAGTTGAGAGACTGTTGGTTTATATTAAAGTTTGGAATCAAAATGATTCATTGTGCAGAAGGAACCAAGTTGGTTCCTAGTGATGATAAGTAGAAGGGCTCAAAGATCATGATGCAGAAGTAGCCGGTCATTATAAAGGAGTAGCCAGAGGACTGATAGGCTGTTTAAAGACTGGAAAGGAGCTGTTCTGTGAACTAATATGGACTGATTGCTGGTTAAAATGATGAGCTGAGAAGCATGGTTGAAGAATAGGGGAAAGGACCAGAAGATATGAGTGCAGGACTAGCTGATGACTGAGAAGGACTGGCCAGAGTGGAGCTAAAAGCTGGAAGGCTGATTTTGGTGTCTTTAAAGAAGAAATATTCAGAAAAGAAGCAGTTAAATAAGGAATTAAATACTGCCAAAATATTATTAAAAAAATTAAATATCATATGCACAGAAAGAAGAGAAAAAATAACTTACAGGGTTTAAACTGTAATTTTATTAAGATGTAATTGAGTGAGAAAGAAGCTGGAAAGAGGCCGGAAACAGGACAGAGAAACTGTGAAGACAAAGGGGCAAGTTTTGCCAAGAACAACTAGGAGAGTCAAAAGGGCAAGCAGCAAGCGGGTTAAAAGTTGTGAAACAATGAGAAAAACACGGGGAAACATGGAGAAACGTTGTAAAATCAGAAGGTCAAAGTTTGCTTAAGTAAAACATATGCAGAAGCGCTCAAGATTTGCCAGGGAAATGTGATGGAAATCACAGTGAAACCGTTCAAAACGCGGAGCAGTTGTTTACCCGGAGCAAGACAGCTTTGGGTTTGAACCATAGTCAAAAGCAAGTCATTCAGGGAAACCTTTTGGCAAAACCATTGAATTGAGGCGTATGATTGGCTGTGAGCCAGAGTCTATTTAATCAATGTTTTGAGGACTTTAACTTAAGAGTTAAAGCCTAAAAAATGAGTAGCAGAAACAGAAAATTCAGGGCTTTTACTAGCTGGAGTAAGTTTTAAAGTTTAATATATTATGAAGAGAGAAAAACAGGATAGTTTAAGCTTTTGGAAACCAGAGTTCTAAGAGAGATTTTTGGTTTGAAACAAGGAGCTATAAAAGGGGGAGCTATCTGAGACTCTTGAGGGACTGGATCAAGTGGATTAAAAAGGGCACAAAGACTACAAAAGGAGCTGAAGACCAAGCTAAAGGTGCAGAAGCCCAAGATAAATCAGCCAGAGCTAGAAAAAAGGAGTCAACACTGGAGCAGAATGCAGGAGCCCAAGACCAAGTACAAGGAGTCCAAGAGATTTTTGGAGGACTCCCAGCATTGGCAAACCCATATTTTTCCCCTTACCCAGGAATTATATCAGGAGGCATCTAAGGGGATCTTCCTTCTGATCAACAATAAAGGCTTATTAAAACCCCTACCCAAATTTACAGTATTAGAATAAAAGCACAATGTGTGAACTACCCCATATCTTTTACCCTAGTCAAGGGGACAAGGATACCAATTGTCCGAGTTGTAGGAGATTTGCCACTAGTAAGTCTTCCCAGGAGAAGTAGGAGAGATTGACTAGGCATCTTGAGATGATAGATAGGGGAAGGGAGTTTATAGGAAATGAATTTAATAGGTTGTTACAGGACTGGTAAAGGCCCACAGAGGGGCTAGCGCCTGCTGAAGTACAAGTGTATGGTGGGGATGCTTGCCTAGTCATTGAAAAAGTGCTGGAAGAGTTTGCACTTATGCAGGCAAAGTATGAGCTTCTGGCCAGCTACTCACCACTGCTGGGGAAGGAAAACTCATCCAAGCCAGTCTCTGGCTATTACCCAGGACACACTTTGGGGACTGATGGACAGGAACCCCACAAGCACCTCTTGAAAAATTTGTGCAAGTTCCTGCTATAGGTGTGTTCCAGATCTCTGTAGTATCAGAGGATTGTGTCAATTGTTTGTGTTGATGGGGCTTAGGGTACAGTGTCATCATTTGGAAGTATTTGGTGTGCATGCTATATACGTTTTTGAACAGGTGTTTGTTCTTGAGGATTTTCTCTTGGATATCCATTGGTGTTACAGGTGGGAACCCTTCTTAGAGATTCCCCATGATTAATATGGCCCAATTGGGGTCCCCATCAGTGCACATGAGATTCTTATTGTATAGCCTTAATATAGTGTCTGCAGTAAGCATTTACTTGCCTGGTCTATATTTGATTTGTACAGGGCACCTCAGTATAAGGCGCATCCATTCAGCTTGCCTTCTTGATAGGTGTTGGTGTGTTTTAAAAAATATCAATGACTTGTGATTGGTTAGCAATTTGAATATCTGTGCACCTTCCAGGTAACATTGATACTTCATTAGACAGTGGACAATTGCTACCAGCTCTTTGTCATGTATAGGGTATTTTAGCTCAAAATCAGACAGCTTTCTTGATTCATATGCTACAGGGAGGAAGTCCTTTTCTACAGTTTTAATTAGGAGCTTTCCTCCTATGGCATATTAAGATGCATTAGTTTCTAGTTCATATACTCCCACACAATTTGGATATTAGAGGATAGGGGTGGTGACCATGCACTCTTTTAGTTGTCAGAAGTGTTGTTCTCTTAGCAATGTCCACAAAAATTTAGTTGTTTTGCATGTGATTGTGGACAGGAAGCAGTCAGAGCACCCCAGTCAGGAATGAATCTCCTAATGTAGGCTACCATACCCAGGAAGGTACAACTCTCACTCTTATTTCTTGGTGCTGGCATTTTGGTTATGGCACATATCTTTTCTGGGTCTGGCTTGATTTTGTCCTTTCTGATAATGTGGCTTAAAAATTGAAGCTTGGTTGAAAAGAAGTTGCGTTTGGAGGGTTTGACTATATGTGGTTATCTTGAAGGGTATAAAGGACTAGGTGGAAGTCTTTAAAATGTTGTTCCTTAGTGGGGATGTATATGACTATGTTATCAAGGTAGAAAATATCCCTTTTTCCAATGTGATCTTTAAATAAGTCATTCATAAAGGTCACAAAGATACTTGGGGCATTAGTTATGCCAAAATTGAGGGCCAGACATTTGAATGAGCCATATTTAGGTTTGAACACTGTTTTGGAAATATCTTCTGGTTTGACACGGATTTGGTGATATCCTTCTGTCAAGTCAATTTTTGTGAAGACTTGGGACCCCCAGGGCGTTAAAAAAGGTCATTGATCAGGTGCAGGGGATACCTGTTCTTAATTGTGATCTTGTTGAGCGCCTGTAGTCTGTTACTAGGCAGAGTCACTCATACTTTTTTGCCACAAAGAAGATGGCTGCGCCAAAAGGTGATTTGGATGATCAAATGAGGCCTTTCTCAAGGGCTTTGTCAAGATAGGCTTTTAAAGCATTGGCTTCTTGAGGTGTGAGACAGTAAATAGGGTGTGCCTTTGGTACACTTCCCTTGAGATCAACTTTGTGTTATATGCCTTGGTTGGGTGGTAAACTTGGTAAAGTTTCTTGGAGACAGAAGGGGATTCAATAACTAGCTGTGCTTGGATTGGGTCTCTTTCACGTACAGTTTCTGTACTTTTAAAGTGAATATCTTCATATGTGCAGGTATTCTAATTAATTTTTCTAGGATTGGTTTCCTCTTCTGTTTCTGTAATCTTTACAAATACATGGTCTCTCATGAGTGTATCAAGATGAGTTGGGTAGACATGGTGGTGCACCTTGCCTTGTTGTATGGGAGGGTAGCACTGTCCCAGTCAATGTGAGGTTTGGTCTTTCTCATCCAATCCAATCCAAGTATAACATCATAATTGGGTATTGGTATGATGGGGCCACTAAGCATAGTCTGCACGTCTCCAATTTGGCGCAGAAAGGTTTTGCTTCCTTAGTGACTAGAGTGCTTCTATTGTCTTCCATGATAACTCTCTTGACATTACTTTGGACTGTGTGTAATTTCATGAGGTTGGTGAATTTCTTATCAACAAAGGAATAGTCTGCTCCAATGTCAAATAGTACTGTGCCCTGATATCTGAAAAAACCAAAAGGATAAGTGAGGAGTTTATTTATAGTTTGGGTACAAATAGTAGAGGGTCACTGTAGAGTACTTGGATCATGGTGATTGAGTCCACGTCCTGGTCCCCTGTACAAGACTTGTAAGTTGGGGGAGGGCGGCTTGCCTAAACAATCCCCTGAGATTTTCCCATCTTGTTGGTATCTTTGGTAATTGCTTGGTTAGCCTGTGCTGTACAGTTCACATTTCAAGGATGGGATTTATTGCTTCAATTATTTTGGTTATTAGGGTGAGGGTCCTTTTTTGCAGTGGGACTCTCTTTTTGCTTGTTTGTTGTGTGTAGATTGTCAGATTTCTGAGCTGTGCGTTTTCCTTTCAAGAATACACATTCAAGGTTCTTGCAGCGGGTCATGTCAAACTGACGTCTGATATGTGTAGGGAGACCATTGTAAAAGTCCAGTTGAGGTCCAGCCTCATAAAATTTGATGGGTTTGAAAGCTCAATAATGTATGTCTTCATATGCTGCAATGTCTCCTTGGTAGTTCCTATCATTTTGAATGTTCTGAGATCAGTCATGATCACAACATCAGAATCCTTTATGGCAAAATTTTCCAGGAAGGTGTTCTTGAACATGTCTCAGTCTTTGTTGTGACCAGGCGTTGATCAAACCATTTGCTTACAAAGCATGAGGCATCCCCAGTAACATGTAAGGCAATTTCACTTGCCCAGAGTTTCTGGGGGTAGTCTACTTGTGTGAACTTGCTTTGTGTGCTATTGATCCAGAGGTTGGTGTTTTCCTGTTGTAATCCTGTAAAAGTCCTAATATCTGCTGAGCATAGACATTGAAATACAATGTTGGGTATCTCAGCTTTCTGTGAAGTTGGAGTTGGAGGTGGGTTCAGAAGCTTACATGTGTTGAAGAGATTATACTGTTTGGTAAGGACAAGGACATTGTTGAAGACAACAAATCCCATCAGATATCCTGTTCTTCTTTATAGTCTCTCCAGCCTGTGGGGAGTACCATCTGCTAGGTTCTTTTCTTTGGAGGAATTTTTTCTTTAATTTGCATAGGTGTGGATATTCTACCTGGGCTACCACTGTCAAGTATATACTTCTGGGAAGTATAGTAAACAAGATAAAGGGGGAAATTAAGAAGATAATGATACTTTATTGGTATTAGTTTAGGGTATTATATATTATCATGAGAAGCTAGATAATGTCCATGTACATCATAGTAGTCATGGGGTTTGTCCAAGTAGTGTTCTATTTAGGATTTGAAAGGTTTGGTCCCTGTAATAGATGGTGATTGATAAGAGTGCTACCAACTTAATAATTAGTTGGGGAATTACTTCCCCAAGAGAGAGTAATTGTAGATGTTGCAGCAATAGTTGTATCACAGGTGTTGGAAACCAGGCTGAAGATGCGCAGTAGTTACTAGAAGCTTGGGGGAGATACCTTATAATCTTTAAAGTTTAGATCTGATCTGGTATGAGATATAGTAAGTGAATATGAATGTTTGGCAATAAAGGCATGTTGAATCATGGGCATGTTGCTTACAAAGTCATAGCTGGTCTTTATGGCCATTTTTACACCAGATAACACCCAGATCACTTGAAAAGGCTTATTTTCCCCTCAGAGTGGAAAGGTTGGATTTATGCTCTAACAAATGGTCTAGCTTAACCCATCTCTGGTAGATTATAAGGGTAACCCCCAAGATCCTTGATTTCGTTCCACTTTGATTTACAAGATCCCACTTTTCGGTTTTGGCTGACTAGTTGTGGTAAACCTGGGAACTGCTGGTTCATTAATTAACTCTGGCTTTAATTTAACTAAATATATCGAAATATTATCATTGGTGGTTAGATTGCTTTATGTACTAGGTTATTGAATTTGTCCTGGTTAGCTAGAGTATTATGGTATATTTAACTTGGCGTTAAAATCTTAATCCGACGTCCTGGTGAACATACTCCAAGGGTTATGATGGCGGCGGTAGATATTGTTTCTTCACTACCCAAGTTAATGGATATGGGAGTGGTGGGCTCTTTGCTACTGAAGCCTTGGTTGAAATTTAGCTGGGCGGGCGGAAATGTAAAGTTGTGGAAGGAGCACCAATCAAAGGGCTACACGTGAAGGGTGCTTCTAAAAAAGTCAAGGGGCAGAGTTCGGGTTGCCGTTTGAGAACTGGGAGGTTTAGTGATATTATTTCAATTGGCTAGAGCTTGGTTAAGTGAGATTAGCAATGGGTTTAAAAGGTGCTGGGGATGCCTTTGTAGCTTTGATCGTGTTAAGTTGAGCAATCTGCTGGTTCCTTTTGGTGTAGATAGTTGTGCCGAGCATAGGTGATGTATGTCTGGTTTAATGTTACTAAAAGCTATGGGGGTATGTTCAGGGGAGTATAACAGTCTTAGGTGATGTAAGATATTTTTGATTAAAAAAGGGGGTAGTTTAAATAAAAGTTTCAGGTTGATTGGGTGGGTTTTAATAGAAATGTTTGTTTGGTGAGTTCATAATTATGGGATTTATATCGTTTAGTTGAAACTTTATTTTGTTGCATGTTGGTAAAGTTGCAATGGTTGGCTGCAGCTCAGCGGACGCTGGGTGGGAAGCTCGGCTTGGAGTTGGTTTAGTGAAGGTTGAAATTGGATTCCAGGTTCGGTTGTTTGGTGTGCGCAATGTTGGTGTTGGTTCAAGCCAAAGTGTTCTTTGGCTCGGGGCTTCTTTATCGAACAGTTTTCCCGGTGGCAATAATTCAAATATTTCCTTTTTTGGAAGCTTAGCAATACAAGTATAAAAATGAATGCGGAAAGGGAAAGAAAGGAAATGTCGGAGATTTCACAGTACACTTGGTTGTTTGGCATCACCTGCGTGTGGGCATGCATCGATTCTTATGGGATTGGCGCCAACGACGTAGCGAATTCCTTCTCCACATCGGTTGGTGCAAAGACCCTCACCCTCAAGCAGGCATGTATGATTGCCAGCGTGACGGAGATGGCAGGAGCATACCTTCTGGGGGCCAACACCGCTTCAACGCTAAGCAAAAGCGTGATTAAGATTGAGTTGTTCAAGCACAAGCCAGAGCTGTTGATGTTGGCCATGTTCTGTGCCCTGGTGGGGTCAAGCACATGGACCCTCACTGCAACGCGCATGGGCTGGCCGGTCTCGACATCCCATGCCATCATTGGGGCGCTAATCGGAGTAGGGATTGCTGGGTTTGGGCCTCAGGCTATCATTTGGGGGTTTGATGGCGTGGCTAGAATAGTTTCCTCGTGGTTCATTTCTCCGCTCGCTGCTGGGCTTGTGGCGAGTGTGATTTTTGTCACCACGCGTTCCTTGGTGCTGAAGCATGACAACTCGTTTGAACGCGGGCTAAGAGCCATCCCCATTTACTTTGGCGCCACTGCCCTGATTGATGCCAGCTACGTCCTCCTGCGCAACGATGCCAATACCCTTGATACCGCTGCCATCATCAAGATCAGTACATGTGTCGTCATCTCATTGGCTGTAACTCTATTCTGCTGGTTCATGTTTGTTCCCTTTATCCGCCGGAAGCTTCTGGTTGGCGAAAACTTGCGCTGGTTCCATGTGTTTGTCATCCCCTTCCTACCCACCCAGCAGCTTGTTTCTGACATAAGTATTGAAGCCCCCAAAGATAAAGCCCCCCAGGAACCAAGGGGCATGTTTGGTAAACTCAAAGCGCATATCCACAAAGTTCTGAACGTTGAAATCCACCCAACCCACGATGAACATGTTCAACGCGTAATGGACACGGCAGAACGCTACGACCCCAACACCGAGTACATGTACTCGATCCTTCAAATCGCAACAGCATGCATGTCCTCCTTTGCCCACGGCTCCAACGATATCGCCAATGCTGTTGGCCCTCTTTCGACCGTGTACCATGTATGGAGCCAAGGGCGCATACCCAGCGAAATCACCATCCCATCCTGGGTCCTGCTTATGGGCGGCTTGGCGATGGACGTTGGCCTTCTGACGTATGGCTACAAGATATTCCAATCCCTTGGGGCCAAGATCACTTATCTTTCGCCCTCCCGTGGCTTCTCGATGGAGCTCGGCACCTCTTTAACTGTCGTGTCCTGCTCTCGCCTTGGCTTGCCTGTCTCCACCACCCACTGCATCACCGGTGCCACTGCCGCGGTTGGCTTATGCAACGGCTCCGTAAGCTCCATCAACTGGCGCATGTTGGGATGGTGCTTCTTCTCCTGGTTCCTCACCCTCCCTGCCGCAGGATGCACAGCTGGCCTAGTCTTCTTCCTCTGTTCCCGCTCCCCAGTCCTCTAAAAGTCCTATTCAATGCCTGTGACCATAGATGATTACCATTTAATAAAGTTAATCATTGACCTTACCCATTACAGCTAAATGTTGAAACAGCAGGCTCAACCCGCCAGTAAGGTTCCAAGTAAGCAGGTTTGTGACCTGCAACCCAATTATCCAGTCACTCAAAGCAAAACTAGGAAGTTGACTCAAATTTCCAAATCCAACAACTTGAACAGACGCTGATCCCTTACAGTGGATACCTTGTTTTGGTGCTTGACTCATTACCAGGATCAGGCCACCCCCTTTACTATCCCACTGAGTGATCAACGCTATCATGATCCTGTTATCCACAATTCACAAAGACTATATAATACTTATCTCTCAATAAATAGCATTATCTAGTTTCCAAATATTTTCCCCCTTGTAACTCTGCTAAAGCAGCACAGTTACTGCAGAAAATTTTAGCAATAATAGTATTTTTTTAAAATCTTGTTCAATAAATGATCAACAAGTTCTAAATACTTTAACTCTGTGGAATCACTGGCAAATACCTGAACTTCAGTTTGACCCTCTGGTTCTAAATTCATCTTTTGCAAGTATTCACTTGATCTACAACCATTTCTCTTAAACCCTCTCAAATCAAACACTTTCATATTTTTAAAGAGTACTTAAACTCTTCAACTTTTCAATAAATCCACACAAGTATTATCTCAAATCTTTAATTTTGGCTTATTTGAAGTTTGTTATAAATCTTGGATTTTGCCTCTGGTTTCTACTTCAAAGCCGCCATTGTCAGGAAGACAAATACTTCTGTCTTTAACCCACAAGTCTGTAAGAACCGGCCTTTTCCCCATTATATCTTACTTTGTGATACTCTCAGGGAAGACAAACAATGCCTTCTAATCCTTCTGTTATAGACCCTGCCACTACTGTGAATTCTCTGGCCTTGCTAAAGGCTATTGATGCTCAGAATGTACCCTTCTCTGATGACTCTGATCCTCAAGCCTGGTTCCTTTGCTTCAACCTTTTCTGCAAGAAGCACCACATCTGTGAAGATGACCCCCTTGAATAAATCCAGTATTTCCTGTCAGGTTGTGCTGCTCTGTGGCATACATCCTTAAACTATACCCTGAACTGGTCTGACTGGAAAGCTCTTGCTTATGAGAGATTTGGTAGAGGAGTGAAAGGAACCCTCCTCAAACTAAAGTCAATCAAACAAGCAAACTTTCAAGGAAAAGATGAGTTTATTGAAGAATTCAGTGCTGCCTTGAACCAATAACAAGATTTGGTCTATGGTAGCTAAAACACACTTGAAGGCAAGCGCGCCAGGCTTTTTCCCTATAAAATCAAGGGTTAGATTGGTTGTGTGAAGCACTTACACAGGAATACTATCATTATATCAAACCTCATGCCCTAAGCAATGTAGAACAGACCTATGTCCTTATCTGTTGCCTTGGTAGATTCAAGACCTGTGATCAGCTGTTCCACTCCCCAGTAGCTCCTGAACCTGCAGTCAAAGCTAAACCCAAAAGAAAGGCAATCATGCCTCTGCCTGCTGCTGACATGGGGGATACCATCAAGAAGCTGTCAGACACAATCTCTAATATCTATATTTACCTTATAAGTGGAGATCAACCTAAGTTGAACCAGTATTATCATAATTTCAAGCAGTACAGTCACTTTACCTCTTATTACAAACAGAATTGCCACCACTGTAGAGAAGAGGGGCATCCTTTTATCTAATGACAAATTCTGAGGGCACCTGAAGCCAAGGAATCCACCAGTGAGGCCAAGCCACCCAAGACCAAGTCCTTTAAACCTAATGTCAAAACTGCAGGCTTGACCCGCCAACAAGGTTCCAACCAAGTGGGTTTGTGACCTGCAATCTGATTATCTGGTCACCCAAAGCCAGACTAGGAAGTCAACTTGAATTACCAAATCCAGCAACATGAACAGATGATGATCCTTTACGGTAAATACCTCAATTTGGCGCTTGACTCATTATCAGGATCAAGCCACCCCCTTCTTTTATCCAGCTGTGTGATCACCAATCATGTTCCTGCTATCCATTGATTCACATGAACTATATAATCACTATCTTCCAATAAAGATTATTATCTAGTTTCTAAATATTTTCCTCTTTTAACTCTGCTAAAACAGCACAGTTACTCATTGGTAACACAGGTATGTTCTTCATCCTACCTTATCTTGAAAAATTCTGCCTGTTGCCTGCACGCGCTGCAGCCAACAAATCCTTGACAGAATTATGTCTGGCCTCCCGCCCAACTGGACTCCATACACTCCTAGTACCGAGATACTGATGGTTTTGTCCTCTACCAAAACACGGTGATCCCGCTACCCGCCTTCAACGCTCTGTCCACCCAAGGGTTCTTTCAGGCACCTTCCTCAATGCCGCAACCAGCTGACAAAACCACCATGCCCATATATTGCACAAAGTCTTTGCAGCGCCGCCTTAGAGCCCTTTGCCGGGGCCATTGACGACAATGCTACCGCATGGATCCAGTCCGCCCAAAACAAGCTGGCTCAGATGGAGTGCCCACAGCGGTTTTGGATTGCAGAGATTTCCATTTGTCTGACCCATGACACTGGCAATTGGTGTGACAAGTGGCACAAAGAGCACACTGACAAGAACTGGGACACCTTCAAACAGGACTTCTTGGCAAGGTTTGTGCTTAAGGATACAGCACTCATGATCATATGTCAAGTGAAGAACCTGACCCAAACAGGCACTGTTAAGGAACTCACCCGCACCTACAAGGAACTCTGTCTCTGTTCCCCATCCAATATAGCCTTTGATACCACGGCAACAAACCTCATGTACTACAACGCCCTCAAGTTGCACGTTATGAGATATGTGAACCTGGACCAGGTAAATAACCTACAAAGCCTGTACTGTGAAGCAGAAAAAGCGGAACAAACATCCAACGCTCTACACAAGGCACAGACTGGGAAACAAGAAAGGCCCAAGTACTCCCATCCAAGCGGGCGCTCTACTTGACCACCTACTGGAGGCAACAGCAACAACAACAACCACAAACCCACGGGTTCAAATGGAAATAACAGTCAGTCAAATTGTACCCATTTGTGTCACCACCACCCAAGGCAACCAAAATGAGGGAAAAGCCCGGGGAGAGCACTAAGAAAGCCAAGCTCTCCCCACGCAACTCCTGACTCTCCCAATAATGAATACCAACCCAAGGATGTGGACCAATGTCCAATGTTCCAAGTACCCTTGGAAGACCCAGTACTATACACCATTGCAAGACATCCCAATAAATTGATGTCTTACCCTTTCTGCTTTTGCAGTTACACAGGCTCAGCACTCCTGGACTTGGGCGCAGATCAAACTTTAGTCAACAACAGCTTTGTGGATAAATTCAAGCTGGCCAGTAATCCTTTGCGGATTAAAAACGTGGTCCTGGCTGATGAAAACCACATTGCTGTGACAAAGGAAACTGCCCCCTTCTCTGTCATGCTTGAGAACCTTCACTCCATCATCCAAGGTCCCATCATTGACTTCCCTAAGTTTGACATTGTACTGGGACTAGACTGGTTACAAAAAAACAACCCCCACGTGGACTGGGCGACCTCAGTGTTGACCATCAATTGTGAAGATGTCAACCACCGGGTCTACCCGGACTCTGTGGACCAACTCCTACGTAACCAAGTCTTTGTACACATCACAGAGACTTTGGACAAGAAGGAGAACCTGAAAGCAATTGACTGGGATTCCTGCCAGTATGAAATCATATACTTCAAGGACCACCAGGATACCTTCACGCCTCAAGATTGCAACATTGTGGCCCGTTACCCAGAAATCTTTAAATAAGCGTTACCTGGGCTACCCCCTGAGAAGCACATCCAACACTCTATCCAACTCAAGGGGGCTGTACCCAAGGCACGTCCCATCTATCAACTGACCCCAAACAAGGACAACACCCTGTGTGCCTATCTCAAGGAAGCACTGGAAAAAGGACTTATCTGCCCCTCACAGTCTCCCTTTAGGGCTGCCGTATTTTTTGTGGCTAAAAAGGACAGTACCTTATGCCTGGTCACGGACTACTGCGCCCTAAACAAAGTCACCATTAAGAATTTTTACCCACTGCCACTGATTGACAACCTCTTTGACACCTTGGGAGGAGCCACCGTCTTCTCCAAGATTGATCTAACTGCAGGCTACAATCAGATTTGTATCAAGGAGGAAGACATCCCCAAGACAGCCTTCTGCACTAAGTACGGTTCCTACAAATGTGTGGTACTCAACTTTGGCATGACCAATGCCCCGTCCACTTTTGTAACCTTCATGAACAAAGTGTTTGCGCCACACATAGGCAAACATGCCCTAGTGTACCTGGACAATATTATTGTCTATAGCCCGTCAGTGGAACAGCACCACAAAGACCTGGAGGAAGTCTTTGCAACCTTGGCATGGCACAAACTGTTGGCCAAGCCCTCCAAATGCCAGTTTTTCCGGGAGCAACTACCCTTCTTGGGACACATAGTCTCAAAAGACGGCATCAAACCCAACAGTCCAAAGATACAAGCTATCTGCAAGATGCCACCTCCCAAGGACAATTAAGAACTACACACCTTCTTGGGAATAGTGGCCTATGTACAACTCTTCATACCAACTGTGGCGTCTTGACCCCCCCTCTTGTCTGCCATAACAGGCACCAAGTCAAAGTTTGTATGGACTCCCCAACGTGATCTCTGTTTTAGACGTCACAAAGAAAAGCTCACAACAGCTCCCATCTTACAGTATCCCAAACAAGACAGATAGTACTAGATGTAAATTGACGCTTCAGATGCATCCATTGGAGGAGTACTAAAAATTAAGAATAGTGACGGTGACTTCCTGCCTGTAGCCTACAAGTCACGTAAGCTGAGGGATGGCAAGTGTCAATACCCAATCCACGATAAAGAATTACTGGCCATTGTACACTGCCTAGTCAAATAGCGCTGTTACCTAGAATAACAGGAAGAATTCACAGCACTAATCAATCATAAGCCACTCATCTATTTCAAGACTCAAGCAAATCTGTCATGCCGCCAAGCGCGGTGAATGGAAATATTGGAGAGGTTTAACATGCTCATCCAGTATAAGCCCGGGGCCAAACTTGCCATGGCAGACGCCCTGTCCTGCCTGTATGTCCGCGCTTCTAGGGGAAAGAATGAGCTTGACCCAGACTGGCCTCTCCTAGTGCTACGTACAAAAGACAAAGGGTTCCCTGCAGGCACAACCAATATCACCAAAGAAACGGTCATCAAGAATGAACATCTCTTTGCTGACGTATACAGGACTCTTAGTAGAAAGATGACAGATGTCTCAACCATTCCCTACATCCCTAAACATCAATGAGTCAATACTATTCTTTGCTACCACAGAGATCTTGGACATACTAAGAGATAAAATCTATACAAATTCCTAAAGCATAAAGCCTGGTGGTCAACCTTATACCACAATGTCCAGGAAGTGTTAGAACAGTGCAAGGTCTGCAAAAAGTTTGCCAAAAGCAAAACCCTGCCTAAGTTTGTACTCCCTATTCAAACCCAACTACTTTTCAAAGTATGGGCTCTTGATATTGTGGGCCCCATGCCAGGGAAGCACAACAACAAAAAATACATCATCACAGCCATTGACTTTGCAACCAGGTGGCCAGTAGCCCAAGCGGTGAAGGCACACACCAGCAATAACGTCTGACAATTCATTGGCAAGGAAATAATCAGCAGGTTTGGAAAGCCAGAACTCCTGATAACCAATGGAGGGAAAGAATTGACCTCCAAAGACACCAATGTGTACCTCACCAAAAATGGGTTCAAACACACCGTAACAACACCATACCATCCACATGCCAATGAACACATAGAGTGGCTTAATGGTAGCCTTGTGCAAGCCCTAGCCAAACTCACCGCCGGGAGACCTGAAGACTGGTATAAGCAGCTACCAACTGCATTACTTGTGTGCCAAACCCAAGTGAACAGATCCACCAGAAAAAGCCTGTTTGAACTGGTATATGGAACACAGCCAAATATCATTCAACCATTGACAGACACAAACAGGAAATTCCAAGTCAAGTCCCCCCTTGCTCAGATCCTCAAGTAGTAGAGGCCAACAGCAAACAAGCAGCCAAAGAAAAGGAACACTTACAAAAGACATTTGTTCCTATCTGCAATAAACATGAAGTCAGGGACAAAATTCTGGGTCATAAATGTTGACAAGAGCAAACTACAACCCAAAAAAGTAGGGCCAGCAATCATTCTAAAGGTAAATGACAATAACACTTACCTTGTGCAAGGGCTTGGGAAAATCAAGCAAGACAAGACCTTACACCACAATTGCCTACAGCCCTGCAAAGCAAGACAGAAACAACAAGAAACCGCCCTGCCTGCCACCAAGCAACAACTGATTTGATACAGCGCCAAGGCTCCTGACAACCTCCCTGACTACCTGTCCCAGAGGAGGCTAACCTTCAGTTGGGGGGTGTCAAAACTGCAGGCTTGACCCGCCAGCAGGGTTCTAACCAAGCAGGTTTGTGACCTGCAATCTGATTATCTGGTCACCTAAAGCCAGACTAGGAAGTCAACTCAAATTACCAAATCCAACAACATGAACAGATGATGACCCTTTACAGTGGATACCTCAATTTGGCGCTTGACTCATTATCAGGATCAAGCCACCCCCTTCTTCCATCCAGCTGTATGATCACCAGTCATGTTCCTGCTATCCATTGATTCACATGAACTATATAGTCACTATCTTCCAATAAAGATTATTATCTAGCTTCTAAATATTTTTCCCGTGTAACTCTGCTAAAACAGCACAGTTACAACACTAATAAGGAAGCTTATGCATCTTCATCCAAAGATGAGACTTACCTTGTGGAGAGCTTAGCTGAAGTGAAGTCCAATATGACTCAGAAGCACCGCTTAAGCAAAACAGTCCACCCCTATAGCACTCCTGGAAAGACCAAAGGATCAGAACCACTTAAATCTGAATCAATTAATTACAAGAATCATGCAGCTGGTGATCAGCCAAAACAACAGGATCAGCATAATGTGCCACCACAGAAACCTGCGGCTGAACCTTATGGGGTTCTAATGTATGAAGAAGATGGCACTTACCATGAGGCACCTATCATTGAGGTAAAAAAGTCTTCTGCTCTCAAGAATCCAAGCCAGAAGTCTCAGCAGACCAATAAGTTCAAACCCAAACCTGCTGTTCCATTGCCTGTAGTCAAACCACCCAAGTTCAACGTCTTGAAACCCCTCACAGACACACATGTACCAATTTCTTTGTACAACCTAGCTGAGATTGCACTGAGTGTTAGAGCTCAAATGATACAGTATCTGGGTACTACCTGTGTGCACAATACGCCTGATCAATTCAATGTGGACCATACACCTCTTCTGGACTAGGCTGTGGAACCAAACAACAATGTTGTCAGTGAAGGAGCGCCCAGAATTGACAGTGAGGTAGAAGGATACCCCACATCCATCATCTTAGATGGGGGTCAATTTATAATATCATCTTGGAAGCCTTCCTAAGATCTTTAGGCGTGCAAGTCTACAGTTATGTAAAAGTTTATCTTTGCCAACGGCAAGACTTAAGAGTGCCTAGGGTTTGTGAAAGACCTTACAGTTGAAACTAGGTGTCAGAGTTAGTATCTTCAGCAATCTTTCAACTTACCTGTTACAACCTCCTGATTGGTTACCATGCTCTAAGCAATTTTAGAATCTCTGTGTTCTTCTGGAACCATGGGTAGTTCATTCAATGTGAGAACACCTTGTTCCTGGTTGGAAATTGCGCCATTAATGCTATTTTGATATGGTCTTCAAATAGTGATATGTGCAAAGATTTGGTTGGTTTTGCCTTGAAGTTTGGGATTTTCTTGCCTTCTGTAAATGGGTATATTTCAATGTCCACCCATTCTAGATTGTCATACCAGCCTGCAACTGATCCTGGTATTATTTCAACCCAACACAACCCCCTCTGCCACTCTGTCTGCCTAATGAGTGATCATCAACCCTTGTCTACTATTTAAGTAGAATCAATTCTCTCAATAAAGTTAATTTCATCCACATTTTCACTGGCTTAAATATTCTTCAAGCCTTTTCCTTTCCTTTTTGCCAAACATAATTTCTCATCTTTTATTCCAGGAAATTAAGGTATGTGCCCTTAATTTTGTCCTGAAGGCTAACCCAAGGCTAGCTTCAAACATCAAATCTTTTGTTATAAAGATTTCCTGCTGTGTCTTCCTGGATGTTGTCCCCAGGAGCCAAACACAACATTCCCTATTGATGTCTGCTGCACTAGTCCTTGCAATGAAGGGGAATCCTTCCTAACAGCTGTTGAATCTATTGAGAAGAACAAAGGGTTAACATCAAAATAAAGGAAGAAACCACATAACTTTATGAATTAGTATCAAGACCTATTCTGAGATGAAGACAATCCCTTACCACCTGCCAACCTTGAGAAACATTTAATTGATACAGAGAATCATCACCCATCTGCCAAGCCCCTTGCCGTCTTGCAAATAAGTATGAGGAGTCTGTGGAGGCAGAGATCAATTGCCTCTTGTCAAAGGGGATCTTTGAGCCTTCTATGTCTCCTTGGGCGTTGCCTGTGGTGATTTTACCTAAAAAAACAGGAATTTAAGAATGTGTGTAAACTACATACCTCTGAACTCTGTCATTAAGTCAGACAAATATGCCTTACTGTTGATCAATGAGATCTTAGCCTCCTATGCTGGCTCCAAGTACTTTACAAACATTGGGTTGTTTTCTGGCTACCACCAGTTGGAAATGGATGCCAGGTGCATAGAGAAGACAGTCTTTGTAAAAAAAGGGTCAGTATTAATACAGATGTATGCTGTTTGGACTTACTGGTACACCCTATATGTTTCAACAGATAATAAACTCTGTGTTCCAGGACCTCTTGTACAAGAAGGTTACTATTATCTTGTTGATATTAATGTGTTTAGTGAAACCTTTGATAACACTTGCAAGTTCTTACTTAAGTATTCTGATGTATCCTCAAGGCTAGACTCTCTGTCAATGAGTCTAAGCTTTTGCTCTGCCAAACAAAGTTGAATGTCTTGGGACATGTTGTGGACACAGAAGGAGTACACCCAGATCTTGAAAAAGTATCAGCAATCAGAAATTGGCCTCCACCTATCAGTGTTGCATGTGTCCAGTACTTCTTGGATACTGTGGGGTATTACTCTTGCTTTATAACCAACTACGGTGACATTTCAAAGCCCTTGTTCAAGTCAATACAGAAAGATATGGACTTTACCTGGTCCTCAGAGCAAAAAGTAGCTTTCCAGACCCTCAAGAAGCACCTTACTATAGAGCCTGTGCTCATCCACCTAAATTTCAACGAGAAGTTTTCAATATTCACTGATGCGTCAGAGAAAGCAACAGTGGGAGTCCTGGCCCAAGAGCGTGAAGGTGTATTCTGTCTGGTGGAATACACAAGTAAGTCATTCACTGGTCCTGAGTCCCAGTAAATAATAAGCAATAAAGAAGTGTTAGCAGTGGTTTGGGCATTGAGAAAATTTAGGTACTACATCCTGGATAAACACACCACCTTTTAACCAGATAACATAGTGTTGTCCTTCATCCTCAGCAAGCAGCAGGAGTATGGCAGACAGGTACACTGGGTCATGAAGATGTCAAAATATCTCATGAACATAAAGCACATACCTGGGAAGAAGAACATGGTTGCCAACAGACTGTCACACCAAGGGAAAAAGAGATGTACCTAGTAGAACAGTTAGCAGAGAGCTATGAAACCAAATTATTTGCCATATATTGCTTACTTACCACAGGAGAGATGGACACTGATGTTGCCGTGCTCAGAGATAGTTGCCACTATGTAATCATAGGGAATGACTCTACCGTAGTATGAGAGGACGCCTGGTTAAAGTGCCTAAAATTGAGGAGCACCACCTAATTCTCTGCAAAGTCCATGATGGAGCCAGACACTAAGGTATCCTATCCACAGCAGAGCATTTGCGCAAGAAGTACTGGTGGCCCAACTACTTCAAGAAAGTGAAGACTTACCTCAAGGAATGTAATCCTTGCCAAATGTTCTCCAAGAAGCATCAAGTATCCAGACCAATTAAATCAATCACAGTCAGTGGATTCTTTAGAATGTGGGGCATTGACTATGTGGGACCTGTATCTGAAAGTGTTAGTAAGAAGAATTACCTGATTATGGTAACAGAGTATTTCACCAAACAGCATTTGCTAAAGCTGTGGAGAAACATGGTGCAGAGACCACCACAAAGTTCCTGTACAAGGGCATTTTGGGGTTCCTGGTCACCAGTCCCCAAAGTGTGTCCTGGGTCATAGCCAGGGACCAGCTTGGAGGAGTTGTCATTCTCCAACAGTGGTGAATGGTTGGTTAGGAGCTTATACTTGGCCTGCATAAGAGCAAACTCTTCCAGTACCTTCCAAATCACTAAGCAAGTGTCTCCACCATACACTTGTACTTCAGCAGGCGCCAGCCCTTCTGTAGGCTGATACCAATCCTGTAATAGTCTAGAAAACTCTCCTCCAATAAACTCCCTTCCTCTATCTGTCATTTCAAGATTCTTAGTAACCTTTTCCCACTCTTTCTGGGCAGACTTACTAGAGGCAAACTTCCTGCACCCTAGGCAATAGGATTCCTTGTCCCCTGGGCTAGGATAAAAAATGTGGGGTAATTGACTCATAGAACTTAGATCCTTTCTTAACGCGGGAAATTTGGGTAGGGTTTGTAATAGGCGCTTTATTCACAGTCAGAAGGAAGATTCCCTTAGAAACCTTCTGATATATGGACTTGGGATAGAGAATAATGAGGTTTTTGTGCCAGTACTTGGAGTCCTTTTAACAATCTCTTGGACTCCTTGTACTTGGTCTTTGGCTCCTGCACCTTGGTCTTGGGCTTCTGTGTTCTGATCTTGGGCTCCTGCGGTCTGTTCTAGCTCTGGCTTCCTTTGCTTGGTCTCTAGCTCCTTCTGTAGTTCTTGTGGCTTTTGTAATCCACTTGATCCAATCCTTGAAGAGTCTCAGAGAGCTCCCCTTTTTATAGCTCCTTGTTTCAGACCAAAATCTCTCTTTGAACTCTATGTTTTCAAAGCTTAAAATACCCAGTTTTTCTCCTTATATAATATATTAAACTTTAAAACTTACTTCATCCAATGAAAGCCCTAAATTTTTTGGCTTCTGCTCCTCATTTTTTAGGCTTTAACTCTTAAGTTAAAGTCCTTAAAACACTGATCAAATAGACTTTGGCTTGCAGCCAATCACACGCCTCAATTCAACAGTTTTTCCAAAAAGGTTTCCCTGGATGACTTGCTCTTGACCCTGGTTCAAACCTGAGGCTGTCTTGCTCTGGGTAAACAACTGCTCTGCGTTTCTAACAGTTTTGCTGTGATTCCTATCACATTTCCCTGGCAAATCTTGAGCGCTTCCACATATGTTTTACTTAGGCAAATTTTGACCCCTCAATTTTACAACGTTTCTCTGTGTTTCTCCATATTTCTCTCAACGTTTAGCAACTTTGAACCTGCTTGCTGATTGTCCTTTTGCCTCTCTTAGTTGTTCTTGGTAAAATTTGCTCTTTTTCCCTCACAGTTTCTCTGTTCTATTTCTGGCCTCTTTCTGGCTCCCTTCTTTCTTAATTCTTCTCTTTAAATAAATTTAAAGTTTTAACAAACTATATATTATTTTTTTCCTTTTTCTTTTTCATTATATGATATTAAATCCTTTTTTAATCATAATCAGGCAGTATTACTATTTAACTTCTTCTTTTATCTATTTTCCTCTCAAAAGACACTAAAACAGTTCTTCCAGCCCCTATATCTAGTCTGGCTAGTTCCTTCAGGTTATCTCTGGGTCCTGCACTCACATCTTCTCAGCTCTTCAGTCCTCCAACCCAAATTTCTGGTCCTTTGGCCATACTGCATTATGATCTGCTAGTCCTGCATCATAATCTTCTTGTCCTTCAGCTTATCCTCAACCAGTTTCTCAACTAATCCTCACTAAGAACCTCCTTTGCTCCTTCTACACAATGAACCATATTGGTTCCCACAATTCAATATGAATTAACAGTCCGTCAACTAGCCTTCACTGTGATCAAACAGTCCCTCTTGCTAGTCTTCTCTGTCAATTCCGTGAACCACCTTGGTTTTTTATCTCAGTCCCCATTACCAGAACTTGTAGACCCAGGCATGAGTCTACATTGAACTGGCGTTTGACTGGGCCTTTGCAAGTGGCAATCCACTTAGGCCATTCAACCATAGATCAATGTCTATGTGTTGTCTATACTTGCCCAGGTGATTAAGTCTGGGCCTTCAGTTGCAGAGTAATCAGCTCTACTTCCCAGAGGCCCAATCACACCAAGTTTTGCAGCTTGCTTCCCCAAGCAAACCGCCTTGGTGACACCTCTGAGAAAATCTATGCCCTCCAATGTTCACTTTGGGTTCCCCCAAAGCTCCCATAGGGGCATGAACAAGGACATCCTACCAGTCTGTTAGGTAGGATGCATGCCCACAGACCTCCTGTAAGTGTATTAGGGTACACAGAGCCCTCAAAGCTCTTCCCCTCCCTGGAAGCCCACGTTATCCGCCAGGGGTCCAAAACCTACTCCCCCCAGACAGACAAAATTCCCTGCTTGCTATTTCAGTCTTTATCCTTCCACAGCCACAGTTTCCTGCGAGGTGAAGCACTATAGCCCAAAGCAGCCAATTTCTTCTGCTGGGTGGAGGCAACATCTGCCTCTGGTAGTCCTATGTTACCTACCAGCCAGGCCTTAATTCCCCTAGTAGTCCCATGTTAACTACTAGGCTCACCCTACTTACCCCTATTAGCCCTATGTTACCTACTAGCTTACAGAATCACCAGCTAATTGCACACTGTCACTCTTCAGAATATTGTCTTTATTTGAAGCCAAATCAACCCTTGCCTGCAAAACAACACCCATGTGGATCACCACAGGCATCTTCACTATATACGGTCTGCCTGCTGTACTCCTTAGCAACCAGGGAAATCACTTCAGAAATCAGTTGGTAAATGAATTTTGCAAAGTAGTCAACATACAACACAAACTTACCACCACATATAATCTTCAATGAAACAGGCTCACAAAAAGATTTAACCAGAAATTGGCAAAGAGCTTGGAGCAAATTACCACAGACAACCCAACACATTGGGATGTGCATTTACCTGCTGTGGTGCTCTTACTACTGTGAGTGAGAATAGTTAGTCAGTCAACAGACTAGGGAATAGACAGTGAGATGGGAGACAGATCTAAGTGTTGATCAATTAACTGAGTACTGTACCATTTGGAAACAAGACAGGTATTTGGTAGTACAAAGGTGATTGGACCAGGAGAACAACAAAGGGTTTGGATTAGTGGCAACAACAACTACTCTAAAGCACATCCTCAAGTAGCAACTTCTAGTTAAGCTAATTGGCAATGTAGTTGGTAAGAAGAGACTAGCCTTTGTGATCCTCAAATTATACACTCAAAGAATATTCAATGGTGTAGCTAAAATAAGGAGTGTAAACAAATATCTTTATTGAGAAAAGGAGAGGAGTTTATATACTACAACTTACTTGATAAATCAAAGCAAGTTTGTCTTTGCATGGGGTAGAAGAAGGGGGAAATGGATGTTGAACAGCTGGGGATCAACACAGCAATCAGGGAAAGGTGAGAACAGCCCCAGCGGCACAAGGGGATTATCAAAGGCTCAAGGTTGGGGATTTCAATTGATAATGGCAGTCAGTTAACTAATTGATTGATAGATTTAATGCCTAGGCGGTGTGACTTTCAATCCAGAACCAAGTTGGTGCCTTTGGGCAATCCGGAAGCTAGTCAATGTATTGAGCATCCAGAATGACTACCTGATTTGAAAGGCAATAAAAATCTCTTACAATCAGGAAGTACTCAATGACAATCAGGATTAGAGCAACCAACTGGTGATGAGTTTCACCACACCTGCTTCTCTCTGGAGCTATTGTTCAAGAGTTCAAAACACATTTAAGTTCAAACCCTATGGGTTTCTTTATGGTGTCCCTATTTGTGGATTAGATGTTAATAATTTAAGCTCAGATACTTACTCTATGACAGAAATTCAAAACTTTGAAGACTGTGCTTGAGGCAGCAGAAGCTATGCACCACAAAGCACGTGTTGCACCCAAGGCCGCGCAAATACCTGTTGGTTCTGAAGTACTGGTTTTCAAAAACTTAGTAACACAATCTCTGTCAAAGAAATGCCTCCCAAAGTGGTCTGGACCCTTTATGTGATTGGCTAAGCAACTTCCAAAAATTATTACTAGCCAATCAAGATGGTCAACAGCTTGATTACGTCATCAAAAGGAATTGACTTAAGCTTTTTCATTATCCCAATAAGTAAGGGGAAAATGTGGTATAACTGGAAAATGACTGAACTTCAGTTTGACCCTCTGGTTCTAAATTAATCTTTTGAAAGTATCCACTCAATCTGTAACCATTCCTCTTAAGCCCTCTCAAATCAAACATTTTCATATTTTTAAAGAGTACTTAAACTCTTCAACTTTTTAATAAATCCACACAAGTATTATCTCAAATCTTTGATTTTGGCTTATTTGAAGTTTTTTGTAAATATTAGATTTTGCCTCTGGTTTCTACTTTAAAACCGCCATTGTCAGGAAGACAAATACCTCTGTCTTTGAACCCACAAGACCATAAGAACTGGCCTTTACCCCCAATATATCTTAACTCCTCATATTCACTATCCCAAAAAACTACTTTGCCATATTTTCCAAGATCCCTACCAGCTGATACTTACTAAACTACAATCTATATCAATCTTCTGTTGATTCCTTGTCTTGTATAGATAGTAGCTAATGGCATTGATGCTAGATTCAGAGCCCTAAATCTATTCCATTAGACCCAGCAACCACGCCTCTCCATTAAATTCTATTACAGCCATAAGAAATTTAGTCAAATAACCCAAGACAGCTCTATCATCCTGGTCAACTAAGCTCACCCACCACTTCTACCTGGCCTGTATCAAAACCTCCAGTGATTCACTTACTGGTACCAAGTTATTGTTTTATGCCATCAATTCTATTTCAATATGTCCCACAAATTGTGATACTTGCAAAGATCTAGTTAGTTTGCTTTCAAATACCACAGTTTTCCCCTTTCCATAAACTGGACAATATCCACACATTCCAAATTGTGCTACCTTGGTTATTTTGTTCCATGTACAATTTCAAGCCCAACCAGCCCCTTGTCTACCTAGTGAACAACCTTGCTCCCATTATACTATATAAATATAATTCTAAATTTAAATAAAGACAATATTACCCAAATTTGTATTGACATTTTATAATTTTCAACATTATCCTTTTCACTAGAAGGAAATCTCTTCAATCTTTCCAAGAAATAAAGGTGAATCCCCTTAATTTTCTTTGAAGGCTCCCTCAAGGCTAGCTTCAAACCTCAAACATTTTGTGATAAAGATTTCCCAGCTGTGTCTTTTTGGATGTTGTCCCCAAGAGCCAAGCACAAAAAATGGGTTTAAGCTTGATAAAAAATCAGCAATATTAATAGGCTTGACCTACCCCTTATGTCAATTGATTTTGGAAATCATATGATTTGTTTTTTCATATACATGTGAAAAGCACTCAACCCACTAAAAGCCAAAAGCTGCACAATTGTGATATCATTGAGTCAACTCAAATGCAGGATCATTAAATGCTGAAAGTATTCTGATCAGACACCCAGTGCCCTTGTAAATATATCCTCTTATTAAAAACTTGCTTAAAAGATTTTCTCTCACTATATAAAGTTATATCTAGTTAGCTTATTATCCTTGGAGAAAAATATGGAAGGAAACCTCCATTATATTGGAACACTTTGTCATCCTGGTCCCAGTTATTGATAGTTTAACATCCACTCTATTGCAGTTTACTTCATAGGCATTGAAAGAGCTTGAGCTATTTCTTTAAAAACTTTTTTCTCTTCATATATCTCTGATTTCTCATTAAAGTGCTTCTCAAAGCTGTAATCTTGACATCAGCTATCTGTTATACATAACAAGGCTTCAAATTTGTTTGCATCCCCTCAAAATCTTTCTTGTGGTTGTTAAAGCAACTGATGGTTTTTTTAATTGATCTTCATCACTTCTTGCTAAAAACTGCAGCTTCTCACCTTACCCTTACACTCAAGACCCAAAAACTCTTTGAAGTGTACTGAATCTGACAATACTTACCATTTATGAGCAACTTGTTTGAAGATCTCACTGTCATGCTGAAAGACTTTGGCCTCAGTATAGTTATTGGTATCTGTTATAAGCTTGATGAGAGTTTGGCACTTGGGGTTTGGATATCTTGATATAATCATTCTTGTTCAAGGCTAAAATAATCCTTTCATTTCAATTGATACACATGGTATGTACAACCTAGTATAAAAGGCTATTTTTTATTAGTAACCTGATGTTCCTCCACAGATTTATAACATTGTGGCTTCTTTTCATTGATGACTCTATATTCATTGCTCATGTAGGGCTCATAGATAGTATCTAAAAATCTATTTCACTTTCTGGATAAGACTGGCAAAGAATACCACTTAGCAATATACAGCAGGTATACCAGGTACCAAGTATATACTTCTGAGAAGTATAATATACAAGATAAAGAGAAAATTTAAGAAGAGAATGATACTTTATCGGATATGCGTTTAGAGTATTATATAGTATCATGAGGAACCACGTGCTGTCTTTGTACGTCATGGCAGTTATGGGGTTTTCCAAGTAGTGTTCTGCTTAGGACCTAAAAATTTCATACCTGTAATAGATTGGCAATTGATAAGAGTACCACCAACTTAATGTTTAGTTGGGGAATCATTTGGGGATTTACTTGGGGAATTGCTAACCAAGAGGGAGTAATCAAAGATGTTGCAAAACAGGTATTAGGAAATCCAGTTGCTTAGGGGTACTATTATATTTTCTACTTTAAGTCCATCATCAAAAATAGATGCAAGGCCTCCAGAATAGAAACTCTAGTTAAAAAAACTTTTAGTCTGATATCTAGGTCAGCACTATAGAGTGGGCTGATTTAATATCACTGTTGATAGGTTCAGCCTATTTGAGACACCTCTGGGTACAGATAGGATCTGTCACTACCAGCGCTGCATTTAAGAAGAATAGCATAGGGAAATATTAATTGATGGACAGCATCCCTCCCAGTTGATGTCTATTTCACCAAGAAGTTGGATGGAGGACACCTGTTGACTTTCAATTTACCTAAGAAAAATATGAGACCCACCAATTGACTGCTGCCTTTGTTGATCTCAACTGATTCAAGGAAAAATCTATGCTGAAGAGGGTAAATTAAGCATATAATTTTGTCCTATCCTAAACCACTATTTGAGATTAGATTATACCTCTGGGGATTAAATCTAGCAGCTTAGGGCTGATAGACTGACAAGTAAGAGCTATTAGAAAACCAGAGAACAGTCTGGTAAAGAACAAGATTCTATAAAAAGCTCTTTCTAGAATCCTTGAAACAGACAAAATTCACCAATCACTATTGCTACTGCTAATCCTGTAGTAATGTCAAGTAAATTAAAAAAGTTTTATAGTTACTTCCAGGATCCTGCCATAAAAACTTCTGCAAAAAGCTGCCAGTGTTACATCTAAAAAAGCTCACAGGATCCCCACTAAATTGAATCCAGTGATTTCAGGACATAATCCTGCCAGTTGCTTTAAAAATACAGAACTGATAGGAAGCACATTTTTGTTGCTGTATATATCAAAGCATTATCAACATAATCCAAAAGATTCAAATACTTCAATAATAGAGATAACTCTTCCCTAAGACCCCAAAATATTTACAGTTGCTATATATCTCCATGTACTGAGTAATAGTTTAAAGGTATAGGTTGTATTTTGGTGCTCTATATTTACATTGAGTTCAGGTAGGGTATGGTTTTTAATGCTAATGATTCCATTGTTACCCTCCCCCCACCAATTTGATTTACAGATGATATTTATGTAGTGTTTGATATTATATCAATAATGATACTTCCATGTGATATATTCACTTGAATTAATTTCATTCTATTAAGCTGCTCAACTTTTACACGCAAAGGCAAAAGCTCCTGTAGAGAATCCAGGAAATTCATGCTTGCTTCTTCATTATCCTGGTTCAACTCTTTTACAGTTTGACAGGGAATACTTTATGTGAACTTCAATGAGCTTGGATTCCAGGCAAGCAATCTTTGTGTTAATCTTGTTGCCATCTGGTGATCACTTCCACATGTTTCAAATCCCATAGTCTTAGCTGTAGACAATCTCTTTTATTCCATGGTAGTCTTCTTTTAGTTAAAAGCCAAAAATTATAAAACAAAATAAATTGAGGGGAAAGCAATCATTATTACAAATAAGCATCTTTGTTAATTATTATCATGTTTTTATTATATACAAATTGAGGTATAATTTGCTGAAAACCCCTCCAGTTCCAGAATCACACCTAGATTCCTATCATTTGATCTATTACACAAAAGGTGTCATTCAAACAAGACCTTTACCAAAAAAAACTTCACACTCTTAACCTATAAGAATGTGACTAATACATTCCATAATCACCTGATTCCTTCTGTGGAAATTAATTGTTTTGGCTTAAAGCATTACAGACTTCTGGCACCAAAACCCTGTGGAATATACATATTCTTAATCCAAGCTATCATTGTTCCAACTGGGAACCAGTTGATCAATCCTAAATGCCTAGACAACATTGTCTACATTTAGCTGTTTTTTTGCATTAACTGGTTTTTTTTGCATTAAACCCCATTGAAACACTTTGAAACTCAAACCAGGGGCCACTGTGGCGCCCAGGAACTTTCTAGGTGGTGCCACAGCACCTGAAGCCTGCACTGGGAGGCGCCTTAAAAATCACTAGGAGGTATTGCAGCGCTTCTAACCTAATAATTTTTTCCAGATAAGCGCTTTTAAACCACAATTTGGGGGTTTACTTTGGGTTAAACTTAACCAAACTTCTTGACACAGTCAAGGCAATCAAACAATATAAATAGATACAAAATTGATCATATTCCCCAGTATACATTAATTAACCTTCCCAGCGTCTTTTATTCTTTTGAAAATAACAAGTCTTTACTTGACACAATCAAGTTTATTTTGGCCCTATGATTAAATCCTCATTAATCATATTCAAGGGTATCAATTAATTAATCTTCCCAGCTAATAAATTTGGTTTAAGACACCTAGTCTCATAATCTATATTGTTCAGATTATTCATTTTAGCCCTCAATTAGTACAACCTAATTGATTCCTGGGTATAAATTAACCTTCATGGTCTATTAATTGGTTTGAGACACTTAGTCTCATAGTCTGAATCATTAATATTATTCATTTTGTTCCTCAATTAGTACAGCCTAAATTATTCCTGGGTACTCCATTACTATGTTGAAAAATCTCTCAAAGACCAATCCTATTGTTTTGAATTTCAACCAATGAAGATCATCAAAATTCAACCAATTTGTGAAACCATAGCTCAAAGTAACTGGAGTACATTCACAGATCTTCATGGGATCCTGATCATACAGCCTCTTTTTTTGACAGGGTTTTTGGTTACTAGATGTAAGTATTGACAATCCTTACAACTTAAATATGGTTGGTACAAGTGGGATAAATTCTGGGATTTCTTGCCCTTTAAAACATCTCCAATGTTGTAACAGTGCTGTTTTAGCAGAGTTACAAGGGGAAAAATATTTAGAGGATGGATAATAATCTTTATTGTGAGATAGTGATTATATAGCTATTGTGAATCAATGGATAGAAGGAACATGATTGGTGATCACACAGCTGGATGGAAGAGGGGGTGGCTTGATCCTGTTAATGAGTCAAGCGCCAAATTGAGGTATCCACTATGAGGGATCATTGTTTGTTCATGTTGATTGATTTGGCAATCCAAGTTGACTTCCTAGTCTGGCTTTGAGTGACCGGGTAATCAGATTGCGGGTCATGAACCCACTTGGTTGGAACCTTGCTGGTGGGTCAAGCCTGCAGTTTTGACACCAAGAAGTTAAAAAATTCCTCAACCTTAGCTCTCTCACATTTTTAGAATGTTCATGGTAAATGAGTAAATGCAGATTCTGTGGATCCTGGATTAGACCACTGGACACCTAGATGGAGAAGAAGTAATAAGAGCTTGGAAACAGTTGGTTACCTTCCAGATTTGAACCCACAACCTTTTCAAAATCAACGTCCAAAAGAGAGTAATCAATTATTACTTAAGTTAGATGATAACTCACCAAGCTTCTCAAAAGCAAAAGTGGGTGCCATTACAGATTCAAAACCTTCTACACCAATTGGAACAAGTCCTGGCTATAAAACAGCTTCCAGTCAATCATATATAAATAAAATCTGCTTTTACCAATAAAAAACAACCAGCACAAACAAGGGCTCAAATTAATAAATCAACTACCAAGCCCAGAAATGATGATATAGAATCATCCCCAATCACAAATCCAGTTGACCCAGTCCATACCCAGGTTAATCTGCAAAGCTTCTTATCATTAATTCAAATAGCAGGTTTGGCTGCTGCAAGCGGCATTCTGCAGTCTTCTTGGCAGCAGTCAAACTAAAGTGAACAACCAGAAAACAATAACAGGTTAAATCACTTACCCCAAATCCCACCTCACATTATTCCACATTCCCAAGCCAAACTCCAAGTATTTAGTAAGTAGCATTGGGGGTTTCCCCAGTGCTCTAACAACTTCAATTATCTTATTCAATTAATTAAGTTTTCTATTTTTTACTTGGTGAATTAGTAGTTAACTAATTTTAAAAGTCATATGGACTAAAAACAGAGATTCCTCCTGTTTCTTCTATGCCTAGTTTTCTGGTTTTCTGCAGCTGATTACTATCAATTTGATTCCAATATTTGGGTTAAGGATGCTATCAAAATTCAGCTTGGGATTATCTTTACACAAAAATCAGTTTCCACATACTTGTGACAAGACCACACCTCCGCCATTTCATTCCCCTGTGATATGTCCAGGAGCACCCTGGTATGTCTTAACCTACGTTACAGTTTATTATGAATCAACTTGTTTTACTCTTTTCTTGGGTTCATATAAATTGTGAGGCTATTTAATTAATACCTTGATGGTTGGAATTCATGTAGGATCATCTTTAGTGGGATTCCATCCCACAGCTCTTCTTCACTATTTGGGTTCCTTCCTACCTCAAGAGTGGATCCCTAACACCAGAGGTTTTGTGTTTTTAGCTATGAGTATATGATATGAAAAAATATATGTGTGAACCTTTCAAAAGAGACATTTCAAAGGTATTCTTGTGCTCTGATGCACTACACCAACACACAACAGGAAATCCTAACCTCAGGATTGGATTTGTACTAAGTCTCAGTCAGTTGGCAGGGAATGTGATACAATTACCTTGTGGTCCTGGATAACAAGTCTCTACTAGTTGTAGCTACAGAGAGGCGCCAAAGTACTTGAAAACAAAAAGAAAGAAATTTGAATATAACTTAAAATCTATTGAAGATAGGAAATTGAATTATATATTGTTTAGCAATACCACAAAACAATACACAGACGGTAGGATCACTCACCACAAGTATGAGTGGGGCAAGTGAGTTGCAAAGAATCAGGAAACCAAACAGCTGGATTACATACTTTGGAAATAGACCCATTTTGAGGAGCAAAAGCAAGATTTTCCCCTCAAAATAACTCAACAAAGGCAAAATCAATAAAGCATGAATAGTGGCATTTATGACATGTATTCTTTTTTGGATATATGATAGTTACATCCTTGAATCTTTTGATGTATGTTTCAGCATTTATTTTTATTTCACCAACATAATAAAAGCTTGGTTTTGAATTATTTTACTTTCCATCTACTATATGGCCTTATTTGAGTTTTTTGGCTACACAAAATTATTGGAAATTTTGAGCTCTATAGTACAACTGACTTTCATCCTTTTGACTCAAAGGTAGACTAGGAACTATTATCACTTTTTCCATAAATCCTAATAGAATCAAGGAATTAGCTCTTTCATTAGATTTGAATAATTTGGTGCTCTAATTAAGCATATTATTAAGAATCTAATATATATGAATTAGCACATACATGGTTGGATAGGCTTGGCTAAGAATAGAGAAAGAGCCTAATAATACATGCCATAATTTTCTCACATCACATGTCATTACAGGAAAATGGTTTCTAGGAAAGACTTCAGGAAATTATCCCATAAATCAAGTATAAGCATCTGCTGCATGATTTTTCCAAATTCTTTATTCTCATTCAAATAAAATGTTAATTTTTCTTCAAATTACATAGCTCTTAGCCAAGTAGCTGCTGGAACTAATTAATACAGCATAACAGAATGTAAAAGATCCATCAAATATTCTTATCTCATGCCATGTAGACATGGACACCTAGATCTGGGGGCTGAAACCAGCACTATAGGAAAGATATGGACTAAAAAGTAAGTAATGAAAGTTTCATACATTATCCTAACAAGTGAGCTCAAACCCATATAATAAACCTATTCTATTATGAAAGATAGTTAAAAAATCATTAAATCAGTTAGATAGGAAATAGACCCATCTATTTTAACCTTTATCAAACCCCATATCTCTTAGCTTGTAGCAATTGCATTAAAAATACTTGATTCACCTGCCTTTACTTGTTGAGCTTCTGGATGACTTCCAGCTGCTGGTACTGTGTACATTGAATTGATGGATCCCTTTCTTGTGATACTTTTCCTCAAGATACCACCTGATTGTTATATTCAGACCCCAATTAGTAACAATATGTGTCCTCATAACAATCCCCATTATACTCATGAATGATACCTACATTAATATTAATACACTTTATCCCAAGATACAAAATAAGACAGTAACTTATTAAACTAACTTAAAAATTATATATTATCTTTTTTGCAATACTTGATATTACTTGTATAGTGACAAAACTTTTGTTTCTGCTATCAGAACTGGCGGTCTGGGTATCATTTACTTTATTGAGTATATGCTTAATCTTGGTCATTTTGTGAAATGGAATGCTTGTATGTCAACAAGCATTATCTATGATATCTGTTTTGTCCTTAACAGGGCAACAACTAGCAATGTTCAAGGGAGTCAATATACAAGCAGCTCTCTAGCTGGCAGCTTACTAAAGTCTTTGAAAACTGACAATGGTCTTTGAACTCATATCATCTTCTACTGCAAAAAAATTCTGCAGTAGGATAATCAAAATTTTGTCTGCCTTCCATTAGTCCAACAGAAGGGCTTTTATAGAGCTTTTGCTCTCTTATCAGTATAATTTCATCTGGCTCTTCCAACTCTTGCTCAGCCAGTCTTTTCATCCCCAGACTTCAGGCATCAACCCCCAGAGTCAGACATCCATGCAATGGAATGGGATTTGATATCATAGTATCCTGCGCTGGGTACTATTTACTTCATAGCCATGCATGATCCATTAGTGTGCCAGCAGTGGCGACACCATATTATGGCTCTATTTATAGCGCATTGATAATCAGGACATCAAACAACCTTTCTTAGATGGAATTTGCAATGGCACTGGCAGGTTGCCAGTGCAAATCCATCACAACCCTTTTTGGGGATCCTTGGAGAAACACATGTTCTCTAAACTGGCAGTTTTCTAGAGTATTCCAGAATAACTTAGCCAATTGGGAATTGATCCTAATTAAAGGCCTAGGATATTCCTGGTTGGCCTTGAAAAAATTGATCCAAACCTATTTTGTGAAGGATTCTTAGATCAATTAGGCTTACTAGTGATATATTGAAAGCTTATATAATTAATGACTTGGCAGGTCACCAAGATTAACCAAGTTAGAGCAAAGTCAATATAAATTTCTGAAAGTTTTCCCCAGCTTGACTTAGTTATACTGTCAAGTTGTCAAATTTTATACTACCATGTTGCATCCATCAAATGCTTCAAACACTTCCTGTGTCACAGATGCACACAGCCTTTATTGCTTCTATGTTGGTGTCAGATTGTGCCCTCTTCCAGGCCATGTTGTATGATGCCAAGAAGGCACATATTTGCGGGCTTTGTGATAGGGACACATGTACAATCTTTACTGGCATGGGCCATGAGGAGGCTCATACCAAGCATTCACATCAGTAACCTCAGTCACAGCAGAGTCAGCCAGCTCAGAAAGAACCAACCCACGGGATGCAGGAAACCCAACAGTCCCTTCTGTCAAGCAGTTCCTTGATACCTGAGTCTACATACAGGGTTCCTCAGCTTCTCAGGGTCTAGTTAAAAAAATGGTTATGTTCAATATAAAAGGCATGTCAGATATCAATTGTGGTGTCCTCTTCTCAGGATACAAACTGTTTTGCCAATTCTTGTTTGTGGTGCTTCAATAGCTTCCCAAACAGGATCTGAAAGCACACATTACTGCTTCAAGTTTTGGCTTTTTTGAGGTAGAGTATGAAGTTTTGGCAGAGCACTAGAGTCACAATCTTCTCAACCTGGTGGAAGTCTCCTGTGCAAGCAAGCTAGTTGGAAGACTATATTGTGGTTTGTGATTCATATTGCAGACCAGATAATCCAATCCTTTTTCCAACATCTTCCTCCATTCTTGTTGTTATATGACAAGATCCAGGTTGAAAATTGTGAGTAACATGATAGTTTCCTTAGAAAAAGTAGTATGCTGTTGCTTGGACCCTTTTTATAATGGAGATCAAAAGGCCGCTGTACAAGGTGATGGTATTATGCGGGGATACAATGATTACGCCCAACCTTTGTCTACCCCTAAGCAGCTTTAATAAAATGACCACCCATTGGGAAAAGCTTCAAATGCTAATAGCTATAAAGGTAATATTTCCAGAAAAATATCTGTCCTGTCAGGGATTCAGTCTCAGGCGGCTGGCCCGCCGTTTTTGGGGGTAACATGGGCTGGGGTTTTTTGCGGGCAGGGCCCACCACAAGAGAGGTGCTAACTTTAGAAGGTAGGAAGCGGACTTCCCCACCCAAGACCATGGGCTGGCGGCCGGTACAATGATGTCCACCACCCCTGTGAGGGTGATGTACACTATACCAAAAAGCTTGGTGGTATGGTTGGTTGGTAGGTCAGGTGAAGAAGCTGGCATTGGTTTGGGTGTTACGGGCGGTTCCATGTAGATATTATAGGCCAGGAGATAATTGAATTTTCCTCTAAATAGTTTGGGTGTAGAGAAGATCCACAGGCCTTGGCGGTTTTATCTAATAGCAGATTGGATGTGGGCTAATGAGTCAAGTTCAAGGATTTTCTCTGGCGTATAGTCCTTGTACTTGGGCTTCAAGAGATATTCAGTGAAGTGGACGGTCCCAAAAGGTACACCAGATGGACAGAAAACTACAGGCAGTGGGGCAGGAGGGCCGGGAGATCTCAAACTGAATTGATAGACGGCAAATACAAAATACAGTAATAGCTGTATAAGCCAAAGTAACATAACCTTTACTCAAAAATGGCAATAAGTTTGGAGTGCGGGGTCCTTGGGTCTATATAGCACCCCACCTCCAAAATCAACATTTTCCATGGGGGTCATCAGGGCATTGGGAAAGGCAGGGCTGGGGGAATTGGGTACTTGGGTCTAAAGGGAGCAAAATGGTACTCAGCCCAGGAGTTCTTTCATTGGTTGAGACTCCCAATTCAGCTACCTGATTGTCTTGCTCTAGCGTTGTGGTCATGGGGCTGGGTTGCGGGCTTGTGCCTCTTCCTTGGGTTGGCTCTTGATTGGTTGCTGGTGTAGACTTCAAACTCATGAAGCTAATAGTTGTTGCTTGGGCGCCTCCATTAGGTATTGTGATTAGCACTCCACTTGATGCAATAATTTCCTCAGCTTGATCTGTTTCACTGGATGGGCCATCATCTTCAGCGTCAGCTTGCAGGGGCTCAACCCCAAAAAAATGTGGGCAGGCAGTCCCGCAGTCCATAGGCCCAGCAGCCCGGGGGGATCCAGGTTCCAGGTTCAATTCTTGCTCTTTGGCCTGGGGTTCCAGAGGAGGAGAATTGTCATTCCTGACATGTCCATTGATGATTTTATAATGGACTGTATTGTAATAGGATGTGTCCATTCCTTAGAGTGAGATTTTTGGAGGGTCAATTGGGATTTTGAGTCTGTCCCTATGTCCTTGGTTAACTTCTCATATTTGTCTCCTGCTTATAAAAAGTCATGGTTGCATGTAGCCATCTTCCTGTTTGTTGAAAACTGACAATTTACCTTTTGTGTTACTTCCTTTTGATGTGGCTCTTTTGGCAGGAGACCAAGAGCTAATATGTCAGTTGTGACTCCCAGGCCTGTACACTCCAGCCCAGCCAACCCCAAAGAGGATTCCAGGGAGGAGGATGACAAAAGCAAGGACAATGAAGACAACAAAGAGTACCAGTAGTGTCAGGATTGACAATTCTCCTCCTCTGGAAACCCAGGCCCAAGAGCAGGAATCAAAATTGGAACCTGGATTCCCCCAGGCCTATGGACCATGGAACCGCCCACCTGCATTTTTCTGGGGTCAAGCCCCCGCAAGCTGACAAAGATGATGGCCCACCCAGTGAAACAGATCAAGCCAAGGAAATCAATGCACTAAGTAGAGTGCCAATTACAACACCTAATGGAGGCAACCAGGCAACAAATATTAGCTTCATGAGTTTGAAGTCTTCACCAGCCACCAATCAAGAGCCAACCCAAGGAAGAGGCACCAGCCTGCAACCTGGTCTCATGACCACAACGCTAGAGCAAGATAATCAAGTAGCTAAATTGGTAGTCACAATCAATGAAAGAACTCCTGGGCTGAGCGCCATTTTGCTGCCTCTAGACCCAAGTCCCCAATTCCCCTGGCCCTGCCTTTCCCAATGCCCTAATGACCCCCTAACAGAAAATGTTAAGTTTGGAGGTGGGGTGCTATATAGACCCAAGGACCCCGCGCTCCAAACTTATCACCATTTTTGAATAAAGGTTATGTTACTTTGGCTCATACAGCTAATGTCATATTTTTTATTTGCTGTCTATAAGTTAAGTTTGAGATCTCCCGACCCTCCTGCCCCTCTGCCTGCAGTTTTCTGTCCACCTGGTGCTCCCTTTGGGCCTGTTCACTTTACTGATTATCCATTAAAGCCTGAATATAAGGATTACACCCCAGAGAAAATCATCAAACTTGACCCATTAGCCTGCATCTAATCTGCTATCAGATACAACCGCCAAGGCCTGTGGATATTCTCTACTCCCAGGTTATTTAGAGGAAAATTCAACTACCTCCCGGCCTATAAAATTTATATGGAACCACCTGTAACACCAAAACCAATGTCAGCCTCTTCCCCCAAACTGACAACCAACCATACCAGCAAGCTTTTTGGTATAGTGTACATCACCCTCACTGGGGTGGTGGACACAATTGTACAGGCTGCCGGCCTGTGGTCTTGGTTAGGAAAGTCTGCTTTGTACCTCTTAAAGTTAGCCCCTCTCTTGTGGTGGGTCCTGTCTGCAAAAAACCCGGTCTAAGTTACTTCCAAAACTGGCGGGCCGGTTGCCCGAGAGTGGGTCCCTGACAAGTAGGGCAACTTCTGACCTTACTCTTAGCTTTTATTGCAATAATATCATATTCAAAAATCTTTATTTGTGTTATTTAGAAAGTTTAATAATCTAAATTAGATGCCATTGTTTGGCAGAGTGTGAAAAGGTTTTAGAAACCTTATGTGGACTCTATTAATGATTGTCCATCTGAAATACTCTTGATAGTATAGACGTCTTGGCCTGTCTTTTCAATAACTTTGAAGGGTCCTTTCCAGATGATGTTTAGCTTATGTGCTCTTCCTATCACTTTATTGTAATAGGATACTTGGGTACTAACCTTGAATTCTGGAAGAGCGCGGCGGTTAGCATTATTGTGCTAGCAACCTTTTGTTCTGGCCAGTGTGGTCTCTGTGAAGGCTTCAGCCTGAAGCTTAATCAATGTATCTGCCAATGCTATCATTTATTGATTGTAAGTGATCTCCCTATGGTTGTCCATAGCAGAGAACAGGATTAGCAGGATGACCAGGTATTGATCATACATGAGTTGGAATGGGGAAAACCTAGTTGTGCTATGCATAGAGATGTTGTAGGCTAACACAACTGCTGGCAGAAACAGATACCACTTGGAGGTGTGCTTATCTACCAGTTTACAAAAGATATTCACTAAGAACCCATTTGCTCTCTCAACTATCCCATTTTTTTCTGAATGGTACAGAGTAGAGAGCACTCCCCTCACAACAATGAGCCCATTGAGCCTTGGGATTCTGTTGACAGTAAAGCTGGTGCTGTTGTTAGTGAGGATAAACTGAGGACAGCCATTCTGGTGGATTATGTGTTCTAATATGAACCTGGTAATGGCTTCAGCACTTACGTGCTGAAGGGCTTTCATCTTGACCCACTTGTAAAGGTGGTCTATGGCTACTATGATGTACCTGAGCTAACCAACACACATTGGGAGAGATCTAACCACGTCAATGCTGACAGTGTACCAAGAAAATTTAGGCTCAACAGGCTTATATTGATGCTTGTATTGGAATAACCTCTTGTGTTGACACTCTGCGCAGCAAGTTAAGGTCTCATTGGTGTCAAAAGGTAGTGACTCCCAGTAGTAGTGAAGCTGTAACTGGTGAAAGTTTTTCAGAGGCTGCCATAACCTACAGCCTTATGTGCAGCCATGATCAGGGATGATATTTCAGATGGGCGGGGGAAACATACTTATTCCCTTGATGATACTTGTAGAGTTTACCATCTTCTACTCTGAAGTCCTTCATAAGTTCCCAGAGGATAGCCTGGATTTCTTCAGGCTTGTCTTCAAACTGGCCAGTTAACATCTTATCATACAGAATATTGGCCTGTGATGACACTATATTAACAGTTGGGAGTCTGGATAGGCAGTCAGCATTCTGGTGTTTTGCTCCTGGCCGGTGTACTATCTTGTAGTCAAATGCCTGAAGTTTAAAGCCCAAAGTGCTAAGCAACCTTCTGGTTCATGTAGATTCTGAAGCCAACTTAGACTGGCATGGTCTGTGACCACCGTGAAGTGGACTCCATGGAGATACACCCAGAACTGTTTGTAGGCATATATTACTGCCAAACATTCACATTCTGTTATGTGTAATTCTGCTCATGGATATTCAACAAGCAACTGGCATAGGCAACTGGATGTTCTATCCGTCATCATTGTTCTGGGACAATACTGCTCAAAGCGCACTCAGGGAAGTGTCAGTATGTACTACAAAAGGCTTGGTGAAGTTGGGGTACATCATTACCAGGTTGCTAGACAAGCTAGTCTTTATAAAATCAAAGGCAGCCTGACATGCTGACATACAAATGAAAGGTAATCCATTCTTGAGTAGATGGAAGAGAGGCTCACTCATACACAAGAAATTTGGTATAAACCTGCAATAGTACCATATCCTACCTAAAAATACCTGGATATCCCTTTTGCTCTTGGGAGTCTTTATCTTGGTTATTGTCACAGTAGGTTCCATCATGCTGGGAATTATCCGCCAAAGCAGGAAGGCTCAAAAAGCTGGGAAACCTTTATCAAAATTGACCAAGTTAACAGATTTAAATCAAATGGTCAATCAAAAATAGGTTACGGCTGCACCAGTCTGTCAGCTGAAACCAGCTCCTCCTTGCAAATTGATGTTGATAAATTGGTGTAATTTGAGGGTCACCTGATACAAGCTTGTTAATCAGCATGGTTGTCAGAAATTGGTCACACATGTAAAAACCCAACAATTGGGGAAGTATTCTAGAAAAATAAGGGACCAAGTTGGCAACTTGGAAGCCTGTGAGCACCGTCACAATTGGATAAACCTTCATTATCAATTGAAAGACTTTGGCGTGCACGTTATAGCGTCCAAAATTACTGGCAAAATACGCAAGTACATAGTATATACAGGTGTATATGGCTAAGGACTGGGTGGAGTGGGGCAATACCAGCGTGGGCCAGGAGTACTGCTCAGAGGAGTTGAGATGTGCCAGCTCCTTGTAGTAATACTTGCCAGGTGGTTTGTTGAATGGCCCATGCTGTTAGTTATATTGGTGCCCCCAATCCCTAGGCATGCTGTGAGGACAGCTGAGAAGATTAGGTAATTCATCTTCTGATCCTGGGGAAGGGCAGACAAATTTTAGTGTCTTGTTTAACTTCTTGTAGGTAAAGTTTTTGAATTGATTTATGTGATAATATTGAGGGGTGATTTCACTCAATAATAGCACAAACTATCATCAAGTGATTTGGCTTTATTATATACTATCATTCTTGTAGGGCATTAATAGTGCAAAACATTGGACAGGGAACCCCAAACACTTGGTGTTGTCTGGAATTCCCTTTTGGGAGTGGGATGGGAATGGATTGGAAGGCAATGAATTGTTAATCTTGGCATTGCATGACTTTGGAGCTTCTTCAGGTACTTCCATGCAATCACATTCAACTTCTGTAGTTGATGCATTAATTGTAATGCTGGACTGCTTGTAAACCCCCTCCAAATTTGGTAGATTCCAAATTTGGGCAGCAGTTCTCCCATTTTTGGGTTTGGGGAGATTGTCTTTTGGGGATTCCCAATTGGGCAATTTCCCCATTAGGCAGGGGTAGGCGGTCCTGCTGTGGGGGGTGCGCTGTCCCCTGCCGGCTGGCTGGCAGGAGCAGGAGTGGGCTGGCAGGCTGACAGCAGGCGTGCGCAGGCAAGCCGCCAGGCTCAGTGTGCGGCTGTGTGGTCCGCAGCCTGGGTATAAAACCTGTTTTTTCCAAAATTAAATTTTTTAATTTCTGCTTCTTCAACCAGGTGTTTTGCGCAGTTTTCCAATCAGGGGGACCTGCTGCAATTTTTTGTTTTGCTCTTTGAGCCCAATTGCACCCAAAAGTTTATCTTGACACAAGATGTTGTCAGATATACCTGACACACAAGGGTTCTTTGTAACCTGAACCAGATACTTATTTGAAGGTGTGGAAGGAATAGGAGGCCAAGATTCAGGTGGTATTGCTTAGTCAATTTTTCATATATATTGAATAATTTTCACTGTTTCAACTCTAAGAGTTGAGTCCTCTCAAAATTTTACTCAATAAAAATCATTTATCCCTAGTTCTAATTTACTTTTAAGAATGCATCCTGTTGTTGAGTTTTTACAATATATTCTGTACAATCTAATTCTCAACCAAATCATTTCTGGAAGATGGGGCCCTGCAGTTGGAACTTTGCCGTTGGTGCCACCTAATGTTAATTTCATGCAAGCCAATCTTGGAGCTCCCCCATTCTGGAAACTAAAAATTGTGTTGCCTTCCAATGTCCAGAATTTTATTCTGAGGATACATTGATGCTTTTCCAGGAAATTTATTTTGGGCTACTTTGGTTAGGATTAATTATTCTACTTAATTCTAGTATTACAATTGGAAATTTTACAAAAAGATTCTGAAGCCACATTGGTGGTTAATCATTAATTATATGTGGATTTGGGTGGTAATTCCCCATCACTTAGAATTGGCTTCATATTATCCCAAAATTTCTGTCACAGTTATGGCCTCTATCTTGAAAGGTTGCCGCGGTAGTTTTTTAGTGTTGATTGCAAACCCCAAGTATTTGAGCTGGTCCTTGAAAAACTGAAATTCACTATGTTTTATCTTCAAGTTTGCATCTGCAAGTTGCTTAAAAACATCTTCCAATTGCTCTTAATGATCTTTGAACGTCCTAGAGAAGACATTAATGTCATTCAGATACACAAGGACGCATAATAGCTTAGAATCTCCCAGGATGATGTCCATAGCTTGTTGGAAAGTTTGCTAAGGTGTTTCACAGCCCCTTGGAATGCATGTTAGTCAGAAGAGGCCCTGGGAGTGATGGTAGCACACTTTTCTTGTTACTTAGGTGGCAGCTTAATCTGCCAATACCCTGAGATCAGATCCATTGAGGAGAAGAACTTTGTGCCTCCTAGACGGTCCAAAGAGTTTTCAATTCTTGGCAGTGGGTATGAGTCCTTCTTTTTAATCAGATTTAGACATCAGTAGTCTATGACTACTTGGTTACTTCTGACCTTCTTTTTTACTATCAGGATGGGCAACACCTAGGGACGCTTTGATGAAACCAACATTCTTATATATAAGAGCAGTTGTATTTCTTTGTTGACAGTCTCCTTGATGGCCTTTGATTGTCAAATGGGGCGGGGTCAAATTGGTTTGTTATTGCTAGTATCAATATGATGGGTGACGTCTGCAGCACATCCCAAGTCAAAATCATCCTTAGCAAAGATGCACCTGTACTTCTCAAACAGGGCACTTGCTTTTTTCTGTTGCTCTTTGTTTAAAGAGGACAGTTTTTCCAATGGGGTAGTCACATAGCCACTGGCTTTGACCTGATCAGGTAGCCCCATCTCAGATAGGTCCCCAATACATTCAAAGCCAGCTAATTCCTTGATTGGCAGAAGATGCACAAATCCCACTATCTGGTGTTTATTCACGTGGGTATTGTGGTCCTGCAGATTGAAAGTAAGATGTGCACCTTCCCATGTCCTGGTATATTTATACAAGGCGCTACGCAGGGCTCAAACCTTTATCTTCCCCATGGCTGACGTATTTCTCTATATAAGCCTTCAGGAATTTCTAGGGTCAATCCTGTTGGTACAGCACACTGTGTACCAGACTTGAGAGTGAAGGTTACCAGTGAGTAAAGTGGGAGTCCATTATGCTCTTTTAACTGGGTTTGCAATTTCTTGCTCTTTCTTTCCTTCTTCTTGTATAGTACTGCTACAATTCTGTCCTTATACGCCAAATTGATTGTCAGTTTCTCCTTGACACTGGCGTCATTGGCATGATACAGCAGAAATGGTCTGCTTCAATATGATAAAGGTGTCATTTTCCATATCAATTTTCACACCACATTTATGCATGAAGGCAGTGCCAATCAAAACATTGTAGCTTTGACTGGGAAGGACAATAGCGGGCAAAGGGACATCTATTAATCCAAATTGCATTGTAATAGCTCTGTATTCTCCTTTGGAAGTTTTGGTATGTAGGCTAGCAGTGCTGTAAACTCTGCAGTGTGCAATATCAGGAGCTAATCCTAGTTTTCAAACCAAGCAGGTGGAAACTATTTTGATTGAAGCTCTGCTGTCAACTATGGCTCTTACTTTCACCTTGTTAACAGAAATGTCTGCATAAGTACACTCAGAGTAAGATTCAGAATAAAAGTTTAATAGATGAATTCCAAGAGGAGCCAATATATCAAAGTAGTGCTTTAGACTCTGCCCTATTTCTGGAAAGTTGTTCTTGATGATTTTAAGTGGTATTGTCAGTTGGACTCCTTTGAGGTTGGGAACCTTGCTAGAAACATTTGGATTTTCATTCAAGCAGGTTTCCTGTACTTGCGCAGCATAAGGCTTGGAGACTACCTCAACTGCATTGGAAGTAGTCTTCCAAGGTCTACCTCTTCTGCGTGAAGGAATAGCAGCAGGTCATTAACAACTAATCAGTGTATGAGGTCTTCTCCAAAGTCTTGGATAAGAGCAAAGAGTTCAGGAGATCCTTTCATCAGGGCGGCGTTCTTGGCAGGCTCCTCTGGTTTGTCTCTGTTAGGATCTTTTGGAATAGTTGAGGGAATGGCAGGTGCAGTATATTTTATTACTTGCCCGCCTTCACTTTTCCCTGACTCTTCTCTTCAGTTTCCACTACTACATTGACCCCAGGAGGTTTGCCTTTAGAACAACATTGACTTTCCCAGTGCCCCTTTTTATTGCACTTTTGGCAGGTAATGTTGGAATTATAGTGCTTTCCCTCTCCTGTGGGTTTGATTGTAGCTTCCTTTTCCCTTTGGGCGACTTGACTAATTTGTTTTGATCCCAATTTTTTCCTCAATTATCAGGACCATTGCAGTTGGTGCCTCCTCTATTAGGGGTGTCAAATTGAGCTCCAAGCCAACCCAAATAACTAGTAATTTTCTGGGTGTTATTGGCTTAGTTTAGTGCCTGGAACATTACATTGAAAAGCTCTCTATAAAGCTGGAGGGATCTACTCATTGTGATGTGGAAGTCTAAGTCAGTAAGTACTCCTGCCCCTAGAAGTACCTGTGCTTCATGATAGAAGCGGTCAGCAAAATCTTGAACACTCTCATATTTCTTGAAAGCAATGTTGCTGAACTTGGCCTTTCTTGATTGCAACTTGATTTTTCTACTGAATTTCCTCAATCACAGCAATTTTGCATCCTTGCAAGACCATTATTCTGCCAGGAGTCAAGGCATGATTACGTCCACACTGGTGGGGTTGAGAGCATTTATCAGGGTGGTGGCCTTCATGTGGTTGGAGGCTCCACACATTGATATTTTAAAGAGGCAAATAAAGGTCTTAATATAACCCTTTTGGTCAAAGGTTGGCAAGTTCAAGGGCTTAAACTTGTGATTGGGGATGGTTGTATCTTCACATTATTCCACTACTGGGTTGCCAGGGCAGAGGCCAGTAAGTGGTGTGAGAGGCAGCAATGCGGACACTCCTATGGGTATGCAATGGGTTCCCCTGCTATTGTCAGTACCATGTTCAGAGGTCAAGTCAAAGAACTAGGGAGATGACGCCTTACGCTCTTCAGGAGAGGTTTGGAACAGGGCTCCACTTATCCTCTAGGGACAAGCTGTTATTGGATAGTATTGCCTGTTCTAATCAGCTGAGTTACGTGAAGATGTTGGCCTCAAAATCCTTTCTAGCAGCATTGTTAGATTGTACTTGCTTAAAAGGGCTTCTATGGTTTCCTTCCATAAGAAGAATTGAAGCTAACAAATCTAAACATTTGTTGTAGGCGTCCAGTGTGAGAGAGGGGGCCCAACTAACTAAGTTTGGCTGCCATCCCGGTGAAACAAACCACCAGGATGCCGCCCAGTGGAGGACTGGGACAGTTGCTCAAAGAGGGGACCACAGAAAGGACATGGGGGACAGTTGAGGGAAATAAGCATTCAAGCCCATCAACATCTGTCCAGCAAGCAACCATGGGGTGCGGGTGGGAGTGGGAGGGAACACCTCAGGGACCTTAAGAGGTACCAAATTGCTCTTTCTCAAGCTGGGGAGGTGAGGCATTGAGGTCTTATCTCCCTCAGAGGCGGGCAAGATGTGATTAACAACATCCAGATCCAGATCATCACACGTCAAGCTCTTAACCACAGCCTCTTCAAAAAGAGAAGACCACTGGGAAGATTCCAGAGGCTGGAAGGATCTTCACCCACAAGCCGGGCAGAAGAGGAGATTTTTCCCCATAATTCTGGCAAGGTGGACCACAAGAGCAGCAGAAATGAAGCCAAGGAAAATACCACAAACTTCAAAACAGGGAGTATCATAGTTGTGATCTCCACAAAATTTAGAGAAGATTGATGGGATTTATTAAACTGCAAGCAATAGAAGTGGGGTAAACTGGGGCACACACAAGCAAGAAACCAGACAGGAAACAGCAGAGTGGTCTTGGGAGGCTTGATAATGATCTTGGGTGCTTGGATGAATCAGAACAGAAAGCGGGTTTGAAATAAAAGAATTATAAGAAAATTCAAACAGTAAAAGTAGATTTTATATTGATTTTAACTATAAATTTAGAGTTCAAGCATGAATTTCAAAAGTAAAAGTAAAGACAATAGCAACTATATGCTTGAGTCTGTTTTGATGATACCAGAAGAGGGGCCAAGTTTGAAGTGGGTTGCAGTAAGGTAAGCATGAAGAGAATGTCTAACACTTTTAAATCAAGATGGTAGGAACTCCAAAACAGGGGTTCCAGGCAACACAACTTAAAAATAAAGTACAAATAAACCAAACTTTTAATGATATTGGAAATTAGACAAAAGGGGACTGAAAGTCCCCTTGCTGTGTTAAAAAGGAGTGGGTTGCAAGGGGATGGAGTCACATGACCTTTTGGCTCTGGATCCAATTGGCTGGGAGAGTAATTTTGCTGGGCAGGGCCAGGGGGACAGGAAAGTTTCACCCTAATTTCCGCAGTTCCATCTGATTGGCTAGAAGAAGTCCCAGGCATTTGGAGTTCACTTGAGTTTTCAAGCATTGATGTGGTGACCTTTGATTGGTTGGCCCTGATAGTTTTTAAAAGTGGGCAACACCAGGCCAACAAGTAGTCTAAATTAACCAATGTTTCTTCCCAAGAGGGAGCAACCAGGGGCAACGGATATGTGGGATAGGCTAGCACAAACCTCTCATCAACTGTGTGTGCTAAATCCTCTAAAGAATGAAGGGGTTTGGCTGACATTTTTTGGACCTTTCTTGGTGCAGCAGGGGAAGATTGTGCAATCTAATGCCAGGGGTGGCAGGCACTGTATTCCAAGATTATACTGTGGAGTTTGTTCTGAAAATCCGCTAACTCGTCTAAGCTGGACTGGCAGGCTAAGAAACAAACCTTCTTGTCTAGGTTGACAATTTGGCGGGTTACGTCTGAAGCCCATTGTGGGGTCAAACCATGTGAGTCAAGGATTCCAGCCACCACTTGTACCACCTGGTTGTTGAACTGGGAAACTATCTTTTCCACACAATAGTGTGCAGAAGAAGCAGCTTCATTAATACTTCCCACAGCTTTTTGGACAGTGTAGAAGCTGGAGTTCAACTGATGTACCAGGGTGGTGTGGGCATGCTGGATCTCTATTCTAAAGCAACCCATCTCCCTAAGATTAAGGTTTTTGGTGTGCCATCAAGCAGTGTATATTCTTGATGATGTGGTGTAAAAATTACAACAGAACATCAGTTATTATGTCTATTCTGTCTCTCTTCAGAAGCAGACTGAGCTGAGTTTAAACTGTCCTCCTGATAGCTTCTGAAGGTGGAAAACATGTGCTAAGAGGATTGCATAGTGTTTAACAGGGTATAATTGCTATCCTGTTGGTTGCCACCAGTGGATTTATAGCCTTGCATCAAAGTATCCATAAGTGACCGCACATCCTCAATGGTGTAGGTCTGAGGTTTATGTTGAGCCATTGTGCCAGTGATGTCAAGATTTATCTTGTCTACTGGTACTTCTGGAACTTGATATGAAGAACTTTCTAAGAGGGGGGATGTATCCTGTTCTGCATTAAAAGTATCCATGTAGCCCCTCATACTTATAAACAAAGCTGGGGTGAAGGGGCAAAGAATTGGTAACAACAGACAGCACAAGTAACACATTTTGTAAGTGAGCACCATTATCAGAACTTTTTTCTGATATTGGAACTGGCAGTCCAACTATCATTTTCTTTATTGTATATGTGTAATCTTGGTCATTCTGTAGAATGGAATGCTTGTATGTCAACAAGCTTTATCTATGATGTTTTTTTGGTCCTTGGTAGGACAACAACTAGCAATGTCCAAGGGAGGCAATATGCAGGCGGCTCTCTAGCTGGCAGCTTACTAAGGTCTTTGAAAACTGACAAGGGTCTTTGAACTCATATCATCTTCTACTTTAAAAAAATTCTGCAGTAGGATAATCTTATTTTTTGTCTGTCTTCCATTAGTCCAACAGAAGGGCTTTTATAGAGCTCATGCCCTATTACCAGAATAATTTATTTGACACGTCTGTTGTAACTATGTAGTTTTAAAAGAGTTCAGAGGGGGAATTTTTTTTGAAACTAGATAATATTTTTATTGGGAGATACTTATTATATAGTCATTGCTAAACATGGATAATAGGAACATGATTGTGTTGATTACTTGGTTGGATGATGAGGGGGTGGCTTGATCCTGATAACAAGACAAGTGCCAAATTAAGGTATCCACTTTGAGGGATCATATTCTGTTCATGTTGTTGGATTTGGAAATTTTAGTTGACTTCCTAGTTTGGCTTTGGGTCACTGAGAAGTTGGGTTGCAGGACACAATCTACTTAATCAGAAGCTTGTTGGTGGGTTGATTCTGCTGTTTTGGCACTTCTAACTCTTGCTTGGCCAGTCTTTCTATCCCCAGGCTGCCAGCATCAACCCCCAGAGTCAGACATCCATACAATGACATGTGATTCAATATCATAGTACCCTGCACTGGGTACTAATTACTTCATAGATATGCAGAATCATTGGCATTCCAGCGGCAGCACAGCCAATTGATTGCTCTATTTATAGCGCATAAATAATAAGAATGTCTGGCAACATTTCACAGTAGGGATTTGTAGTGATACTGTCAGGCTGTCTGTGTGAATTGATCCTAATCCTTGTTATTCTCAGGGAATCTCATCATCTTTTTGGTGCCTTGTTATCAAACCTATTTTTTTTCTGGCCCAGCAGGTTGCTAAGGTATTCTGGAATAACTCTGGCCAATCAGGATTTGACCTTAATTGATGACTTGGGATGCTCCTGGTTGACCTAGCATCTATTGACCTGAATCCATTTTGTCAAGAGATTTTAGATCTTTAGGCTTCACTGTAATCTATCAGAAGCTTTTTCTATTGATGATTAGGCAGGCCATTATAAGGTAAGGCAAAGTCAATAGCAAATTCCTGACATATAAATATTAAGAATTATGGTGTTTATTTGATAAATTTATTAATATTTCAATATTCAGCTGGATTTTTCTTGCTATAGACCTGTAAAAAAGCTTCTATAAAAAGAATTCATTTATCTAACTTAAAGATGTACACAATTCCCTGGCAAGTATTTTATCCTTTTTTCTATTGGCATAATGTTTTTAAAGAAGACTATTATTTGATGTTTGTTTAATAAGGTATTTATAAAAATAAACTTAAAAAATATACTATCTGAAATATATTTTACTGTGGGGGTTTCAATAAAATATTATTTAAAAATAGATTTGTTCCAAGGCATAGCTAAGAAAAAAATTTATTTCAAACTTGCTATACTAGCAGCAGTTTAGCATATGTCGATGCTGCTGGAGAAGAATTCATCTTTAGATCCGGTACTTGTGGTTGCTCTGAGAAATGTAAAATTTTCTGCCCACAAAGGTGGTGTATCAGTTGTTTTGCCATTAGCAACTAGAAAGTAAATTTTTTGTGTGTCACTATCCTTGTCAAGAAAAGTTAGGCTAGGAATTTTCGCGTTTTCATCGAAGGAGATCAGGACATTGTCGAAAGTAATCTAAGCTCGTTTGACGCACTTTTTGAAATCTTCATCGTCTACGTAAGGAAGGGTAATGCGAGATTTAGAATAATCAGTTTCCTTAAACCCATCGATCTGCGAAATAAGTGTAGAGTAGCCTTTGGTAGAAGTGTTGATAAGGTGAACTCCCTGATAAAGTTGTACAGTCTTGCTGTCAGGATAAGCGCCAGTGTAGTGTTCAAGATCTGCATGTGCGGAGTAAATGCCGTTTAAATCTGTATCAAAACGAAGTTCAATAAACACATATTTACCCGCTTCAATGTCGGAAAGAAAGCAATCAAACCCTACACAACTTTTGACTGCAAACTCACTATTCACATCAGTAACTGAACCATCACCAGTAAATGGCAAAACAGAGAAGAATCTCGCGTTTTTCGCTTTGCTGACAAAGTCATTAATGAATAAATTTTGTCCAGCGACAAGAGAGATTATGGTGGCAGTAAGAAGCTTCATGTTTGATTAATTTGAAGACTTCTAGAGAATGCTACCATGCTTATATACCCTCCAAGATTTTATTTAAAATTAAGATATTATTACAAATTTTGAAGTATCACCAAGCCTACATGTCTTAATTTTGGGAAAAGATACCTTGGCTTTGCCCCATCACCTGTGATTTGAATTCAGAAATAGATTCCAGAATATTACATTCCTTTTGTTTCTCAAATAATTTCTAAATCTTATTGGCTATCCCTTCTAGCCAACAAATCCCTGTCAAGGGAAGGATAGCTTAGTTGACAATTGATGAAGTCATCCAGACTTAAAATCGAACAGGAATTAAAAATAAAAATATTTTATTTTTAGCTGTGTTTAAAGCCATACAATCTCATTTCTTAACTATAGGTACATCACGCGAATTAGCCCGCACAAAAAGTTATATTTACATTCAACTTCTTCCTTTCTTCCTTTCATGTTAAAATGAACCACGAGAAATAGGTGCCCCATTTGATTGAGTAATGTGATTTGATCAACCAAGCATCTATTCTATTCTAAAAATACCATCCCTGATAACCTACTTATTTTGGTGCCTCATAACATTGAATGTTTTGATAATCCCAATAAACTTCTTAACAAAGATCCTGCATTTCAAATCTAAATAGATCCGCCAAATTCGGGCGGACTGAAATCCATATTCCTTGAATAGAGTCTGTATCTAACACAATGGTTTCACCACGAACCACATATGGTAATCAATGCTGTAATAGTGGCACCAGCATCCCAAACAGGCAATTCGGGCTAAACCAATCAAAGAACACAATCTTGATCCGTCAAGCATCTTCACCCTTGAACTATGAATCTGAACTAAACTAGCTTCAAACCTGTTGTAGTTAAAATACTAGACTAAAGTGTGTTCCAAAGGGTCTGTGAGTTCAAATCATGAAATCGAATCGATATATTTCACTGGCGAAAAAGTTCACCAAGCTTTAGCCTATAGTAGTTGAAAATCAAATTGTACAGGAATTTTAACTTATATTTATTTGAAATTCTTCGACGACTCTTTAAATTTAATAGAAATCATGGTTAACAGTCGGGCTCAAACTGTTTGTTCAGTGATACTTTTTCACTTGCAATAAGTTCAGTAAGTTTACCATTTGGGCTAAAAAATTACTTAACAAAGGTAATGTGAATCTAATAATTTATACTTTGGGCATAAATTATTGTTGGTTACTATGGTTTTACAAAGAGAAAATGAAGTATATACCAGAAAATACTTACTAATTAAAAAATCCTTTCAAAGTCTAAAATGTATTTTTTATAGCTTAAAATTTTTATTTTGTTAATAACTTTATTTTTCATTTGATTAAATAATGCATTAAAAAGTATAATATAACAATGAATATACAAAAAAATTAATTTTAAAGTCTGTTCAAAAAACTGTAAAAACCAAATGATCCAATCTCAAATTTTGCAAGTACATTAGTGAAATAAAGCTGTTACTTAAAGGTCCTTGATTGTGCTTTCTATCTGGTATTTAAAATTGAATATTAATAAGGGAAAGAGAATTAATATTTTTTAAAATAAAATAGTTATGATTTAGTATATGAAGGGGGAATACAATAGCCCAATGAAAATAATATATATTCAAACCCATAATAGATTATTTGGGAAGAGCAGTTGATATAATGTGAAGAGTAGTCACAGGGCCACAAAGAGATGGTATGGTGGCACAATCTAAATAGGGTTTTGACAGGGATCCAATCTCAGGCAGCGGCCCGGTGTTTTCCAGGGTTACTTGGGCTGGGTTTTTGCAGGCAGGGTGTCACAAGTGACAAACTCTTATTGACTATGCTTATTGAAAAGCCTCAACTACAGGATTTGAACCCTGGCTCCCCGCAGGCTGCCAGCCCGCAGGGGCAGCCGCCCGGCCGTCCACAGTTTTTTGGGCTCAAACCAGAGCAGGATACAACTTCAAAAAATCCTTTGAAGCTTGATGAATCAAATTCACCTACACCAATACTTCCCACGCTAAAGGTTCCTGTTAACTTGACCAATCAGCGGGCAGGTCCAGCCACAGATCCTGAAATAACTTGGGCCCACATGGAAGGGGAAACAGAGAACCTTCCCATAGAATGTGGGCCACCCAGAGACAGCCAATCCCACAATCTGACTAGGAAATTAAAGTATTCTCAGTTTGAGCCAGCCAATGGAATAACCCCCACAATTGATGCCACCAAAGACTGGGAAGATCTGGTAAATGGGAAAACCTGGGCCAAGGGAATTTGTGAAAGTTTTACCATGGCAGATGAGCATACTTATACCCTGGACTGCCAGGAAGATGCCTATAGCCATTCTTACAATAAAGTAACATGAACCTTTGGTTCAACCAGATCATACCATAATTGTTATTAGTTCTACTTCATTTACAGCCTACGTTTTGTGGTTCCACACCCCACGCTCACCTACTCCAAGAAACCGCGGACCAGCCGCCCAACCTTTACCGTCCACCAGGAGCTCCCTTTGGCCCAGTACATTTCACCCAGTACCCACCCAGCCCAGCGTATTTGGAGTTTACTCTGGAGGAAATCCTGATCCATGACTCCAAAGCTAGAACTAGAGAGACGGAAGTCCTTTACAGAGAAGGCACCAAAATCATCCAGCCCCCTCTGCTATTCTGAGACAAGTATAATTCCTGCCCACATATTTGGTTCCAATGACACTGCCCCTCACCCTGCAGCCCAACCACCCACAAGAATCTGTTTCCACTAATGAATCCACTTCCACCCAGATATTTGGGGTGATGTATATCACCCTCACTGGATTGATTGATTCTATGGTGCCTGTAAGCGGACCTTGGGCAGTCCTTGGAAAATTGTTATCTTATATTGTAAAGTTAGCCCCAATCCTGTGGTGGGCTCTCCCTGCTGGGCCCGCAGGCTGTTCGCCCGCGAGTTCTCAGGAACCCCCCCCCACGGGTTGGATCCCTGACACAGGGCCCACCACAAGAGTGGAGCTAACTTGAAAAGATAAGAGAAAAACTTCCTCACCTAGAACTACAAGCCAGCGGCTGGGATTATGGTGTCAATTGCGCCCGTGAGGAAGATGTACACAATCCCAAACAGCTTGTCTTTGTGGTCAGCTGGGAGATTATGCAAGGAAGCTGGCATTATCTTGGGTATAATAGGTGGTTTCATGCTGAGATTGCAGGTAGGCAGACAGTTGAATTTTCCTCTTAATAATTTTGATGTTGATAGGATCCAAGGGCCCTGGCAGTTGTATCTGATTGTGGATTGAATGCAGGCCAGGGTTTATAGTTTGATAATCTTCTCAGGGGTATAATCCTTATATGCGGGCTTCAAAGGATGTTTGGTGAAATAAACAGAGCCAAAAGGAGCACCAGGAGGTCAGAAATCTGCAGGAGGAGGGGCAGGAGGGCTGGAGGATCTGATACTAATTTGGTAGATGACAAATACAAAAAAGGGAAGTAGCTGTTTAAGCCAAACCAACATAAACTTTATTTAAAAATGGCAATAAGGTTGGAGCGCGGAGTCTATAGGCCTATATAGCATCCCACCTCCAAACTTAGTATTTTCCAAAGGGCTTCATCAAAATATTAGGAAAAGTGTTGGCAGGTGGCCAAGACGCCCTGGTATAGGAGTGGCAAAATGCACCTCAGCTGGGTGTTCTCTCATTGGTCAGAATCCCAAATTGATTACCTGATTTTCTTGATTTTGGGCTGTGGTCATGAGGTCGGGCCTAAAGCATGTGTTTTCCTCTGTTAACTGGATTTTATTGATTACCCAAGAGGACTTTGAATTCATGAAGTTCACAGAAGCACTTTCTCTGCCTTCATATGGAAAGCTGAGAAGCTCCTCCTTGGGCACCATCTTACTTGAACCTGTATTGGTATTCTGACTTTGAAACTTAGTAGGAGCTTCAGCTTTTGGGGGCTCAGTCCCAAGAAATTGCAAGCAGGTGGCCCCTTGGTCCTTTAGGCTGGCAGTCTGCAGGATTGGGGTTCAAGTTTGGTTCCAAGGCTCAGGTTTTAAGGGGGAATTATTTGTCATTACTGACAGTTTTGGTTTTAATAGGTTGTTGAGTGTGCTTGAATGAAATTGGCTTCACATCTTATTATGAATTATTGCCTCACATTTGATATTCTTGATGGGAGGCAAAATGAGGTTGGTTACATGATGGGAAGGATCAGTTAGAGCCCCTGAATGCTACAGGATACATTTTCAGGCAGATTACCAAACTGGGTTTCAACCCCCCTTGCCTCTGTTTGTTACAGTAGTTTTTAAACCTGGAGATAAACATATATTATTCAGTTTGGAACACATAGACTCAGTCACAAAATAATTTTCAACTGGAACCAGTTTAAAGTTACTTTACTCAAAAAAGCTTCCATTTATCTAGGGCCAGAAAACAAAAATTAGTCAATCATTAAACAAAAATAAAAAATACTGAATTCTGAAAATGAGATATCAAACACATGAAACTCAAATTTGTAATGCATGAAATCCAGTCACTTGCTGAAGTATTTACATCAAATTTGATTTTGAGTATGTGGAAAAATGATACAAACAGAGAAGACATGAGCTTCAGTCACAAAAGTAATCAGCTCAAACACAAAACAACTAATATTTTGAAAATATTGATTATTTTTGGGACTCAAATTTTAAATAGCAAGTTTCAGAAGTGAATCCACTAAAATCTATTCAGGGAACTACAGCATTATTTTTGATGTATATGAATCTAAATTTGGTCATTTATGTCTGAGAGAATGTAACAAAAAGCAGCACACACTTAAATAAAATTAACTTTATAGAAAGACTTTTCTCTTCTGTTTTTAATAGAATTTTTATTGCTTTTTGTTAATATGAGTTTTCAAGTGAAAATAACTTTGATGTTGTCAAGGAGCAGTACCAGGAGCTACTCCAAGCTCAGGCTGCTGATCAAGGGAGCACAATCACTGTGTCTCCCATGTACACCCAATTCAAAGCAAGCTGTGAGGAGGGTGAGTTGTATGTGTCACCAGCCCCATCCATGGATGTCTTTTCTGATAGCCAGTATTGTGCAATCCACAATCAGGTCCAAATTGTGCCTGTGCCACATTCTAGAGACTGGGCAACTGTGGCCCCCTCCATCACTATCCAATCATTGCCTAAGATTTCAGGCCAAGTAAACCTTTCCCTGTATAATCTGGGTTCCCTTATTCCCAAAGCTCCCCCCAAAAACGTTGAATCATAACCAATAAGGTGATAGAAGAGATTGTGAGCCTAAATCAGAGTGGCATAAATTTTGCAGAAATGACCACTTGGCTTCAATCTATCAAGGTGGTGGTTAGGCGTGAATTCCAAGTTCTCTTTAAGAGAGGTGGTTCCAAGCTGGCCAAGAAGCCAAAGAAGCAGATCAAATCCCAGATCAAGGATGACTATCCTATCATGCTTAAACTTCTCCAGCAGGCCCCCTACCTCCAATCGACTGAGGTCTGTTGCCTACTTGGGCTCCAGGGCATATTCATTGCCAGCCGCACTGCGCAGCTCTGGATGCATGGGCTTGGAGTCAGTATCCTGGTTCTGATTAATCAGCCATTCAATGAGTTGGATGAAGGATCTGATTTGCTCTATGACCAAGTGATTGGTGCCATCATCATCCTCTGCCTGTCCTCCATTTCAGACAATGTCATATTTATAGCCTATTATAAATTATCATTACAAGTTCAGGCTTATGGTTCCTTGGTAAAAAATAATTCACCAAGGGTAAAAAGAAGGAATCAGAGTGGATTTTTATTGGTGAATTCCTTGAAGTTTATCTAAATAAGACTGCATTCTATCAAATCACAACAAGTTACACCAATAGGTACTGGTATAAAAAAATCCTCTTTGAGTTGCTATCTACCTGGAGCTCAGCCAATTCCTAATTCCAAATATTCTTGAGCCACCAAATTGAGTGCACTGAACTGGTATTCAAAAAAATCTAAGCAGACAGCAACAATGTCTTGATTTTCCCTTCCAGTCATGCCAATTTTCACCTTAGTGATGTGTTGTTCTTCAACATTGGGTACACCATCCAAGAGCTCAACCCCATAACCTCCAGCCAGGTGGTTAGTGCAGCCCATGATAAAACTATGCTTTTCCCCATCAGAAGGCTGCTGAAATGTTCTCAAAGATGGCCCTGAATTCTCACAGCCTCATCCAACCATTGAAGGACTCACAGCTTCCCCCTTGCAAATCCCTGGTGTACAAGTCAATCACTGTTTTCCCTGAGTGTGAGTATGATGTCATGTACAATCAATTCCTCCAAGCCACTCATGGCACTCATGCACTCCTAGGTCCTTCAGCTACTACAGCCCAATCCAATCATCCACTTGCCCAAAACCCACCCACTAGCCAATCATATTCTCCTCCCACTATCCAGCTTGCCTCTAGCTTGCCTCTAGCTTTCCCTGCCCACTCACACATCTTGCTGATTAAACCTTGTCCCCAAACAATTTTTTAATTACATAATATTTATTGGTTTGTCTAGTATGTATTTTATTGTAATAAAATATATTTTATATTTAACTACAGAGATAATTGATTTTTATCATGCCACAAGTTAAATTTGGCTGCTTTAGAATTTATTATTTCTATTATTTTTTTAAAAAAATTAATATTTTTGAGGCACTAAAATAAAGTGATTTAAAAACTACAAGGGCTATGGACCAGCCAATTGGAATGTACGGTAATTTTTGCTGCTTTGTGTTTAGCTCAGACAAGACATGCCTCAGTTATTGCACCCAGTTTAACTTAGTAAACTAAGCCTATTGAAAATTAAACCTGCCTTTGTTTGAAAATTGACATGCCAACTTAGGTAGGACACACCATCTCAAAAACACTATCCCAAAAAACGCCATTTCAAAATATACCATCTCAAATTATGCTATAAAAAAATATAGCAAAAACCATTTTTAATTTATGGCATTGCAACTATGAAAAACATTTTTTAAGAATTTAGTTTTTTTTGAACTCCAAAAAAACCAAAAAATTAAAAAATTGAAATTAAAAACAATTTCTAGTCTTGAAAGGCCCCAGATTTTAAAATCTGCAATAAAAAGGGGATCAATTAGAAGCAACAAGGCTGCTTAAAGGGCAAAAGTTAAAATCTAAACAAAAACAACCATTTTCATATATTATAGCTATGTCATATACTTTAAAATAAGCATTTTTTACTAAATGCTAAATAGAAGTCATAAAAATGAAACTGAAAAAATAAGAAGTGCAATAGTTTATTGAGAAAGGCTCATATATTGATTGACAGTGCTACTGAGATGGCCTGAAAATTCTCAAGCTTTATATCCTTGGTATAGTAGGCAAGGACTACCTTGCTAATCTCTGTGTACTTTTTCACAGCCTTATTTCCCTTGGTAGGATCATCCTTGGTCTTCATGCCAGTCTTGAAGAGCTGGGCAGAGATAGCCTGCTGGGTTTTGAGGTGGATAAGAATCTTGTTAAATTTGGGCTTTTTGTCAGGATACCAGGAGTACTGTAGAGCTCCAGAAGGTGAGGGAGGAGTTGAAGCAGGTACTGGCATGGCCTACCAGATGATGCAACCTAACTTTACCAGGTAGGAAAGGGCCTTCCCAGCCACAGCCCAGGGCCTAACCACTGGCAAGAGAGAATTGATCAATCCTGTGAGCGCCAGGTAAAGCACTCCCAGGAATTGACTACTCTGGACAGTAGCATCAGAAATAGGTGGGGTTGAGATGGTTGGTTTGGGATTTGGAGGTGGTTCCATCAGGATAAAGTAGGAGGTAGGATTGTTGTATTTCCTGTTAAAGATCAAAGGGTTTATAGTGATTTCTCTGTTGTCACAGACAATTTGTTATGATTCCTTGGGAGTGTCTGGGCAGGTGTACCACTGCAAGTCTTCCAAGGTCCAGGGTTTGTGATCAGGATTTAGGGGATACTCAGTTAAATGCACAGGGCCAAATGGTGTGTTGGGTGAACAGTAGTAGTCAAAGGCTTTGGTTTTGTCAACTGGAGTCTGGCTATCTATCTCTGTGGATGGGTACTGACGCTTTGGTGTTTGCAGATGGAATAGTATCAAAAATATGTATGGAAACAGATTGGTGAACCAAAGATTCATAATAACTTTATTTGTAAGGATGACTATATAGAACTTTTTCAAGTGCTTCTGATTTATATACTTACTCACATGCAAGTGCCTCTGGGCATTCTTCTGGTGTTCTGTGTTGCCAGGCTTGGTATATCAGGCTCTGATGTTTGGTTGGCTGCTTCATGGTTATTTTTGGGGTCTTTGGGAACAGTTGTTTGGCTTGTTGGGGGCCTATCTTGGCCTGGCTGGTCATTAGTTCTGGCAGGTTTGGCTACAGGGGTCATGGGTTTTTTTCCAATTTGATTGCCATTTTGGGACTGGCTTGATAGGCATTCCTGAGTCAAAAGAACTTGATTAAAAAAGGGACTCCCAATTGGGAACCCCAAATTACTTAATGGAGGGTGGGCTTGAACTGGGTTTACTGGGCAGCTAAAATTAGCCTGGCCAGGCCCAGCAAAACCTACCAATGCTTGGGCGTAAATTTTGGGGCCCAGAACGGGCCACACAGCTGCCACCAGGGCAGAAATGGTTCCCACACCTGTATTTTTTGCTTTTCAAAACAAATACAGGTGTGGGGAAACCTCCCCCACTAGCTTGCCCCGCCTGACAGCTAGGAGTGGGTTTGATTCCTGCCCGGGGCTTTAAATTTGTTACTTTTGTAACACTTCTTGACCATGATCCTAGTTGAAAACTGCCTATGCCATCCTTCAAGGGAAGAGGTAGTTTTGATGAGGCTGTCTTTGAACTGCTTGAAGCAGTTCCAGGTGATTGATCACTGCCTTTTCTGATTTGGCATGCTCCTTGGAAGATATCAACCCATTGAGTTTCAAAATACTTAATAAAGAGTGCAAAAGCTGCCTGGTTGGCAATGATATAGTGATGATGGAGGAGGGCTCATAGATGGCATTGGTTTCCTCCATTATTACTAGAGCAAGGGCAGCAAAGCATTTGAAGACGTCCTTGACCTCTTTGGTCCATCTGCATTGATGAGCTCATGCAGATCTGAGAATTTCTGAAGGCGGCAGCAGAGTGCCTGGCAGAAGTGAAAATAGCATCCATGGAGGGAGCTCTTGAAGACTTTGATAAAAGCATTGGTCTGAGCCTTCTTGAAATCAACTACCAGATCTTCATGGTATGGTAGGCTTTCTGGCTGCTTCTTAGGGACAGGGTGTCTTCATCCTGAGAGGGGGTCTTCTTCTTTTGCCCTCTAGTCTCCTTGGGCTCCTCTTCTAATGTGGGGAGGATCTTGTTGTAACTGTGCTGTTTTAGCAGAGTTACACGGGGGAAAATATTAAGAGGATAGATAATAATCTTTATTGTGAGATAGTGATTATATAGCTATTGTGAATCCATGGATAGCAGGAACATTATTGGTGATCACACGGTTAGATGGAAGAAGGGGGAGGCTTGATCCTGCTAATGAGTCAAGCGCCAAATTGAGGTATCCACCGTGAAGGATCATTGTCTGTTCATGTTGATGTATTTGGTAATCCAAGTTGACTTCCTAGTCTGGCTTTGAGTGACCAGGTAATCAGATTGCGGGTCACAAACCCGCTTGGTTGGAACCTTGCTGGCGGGTTGAGCCTGTGGTTTCAACATCATGAGTGAGTGTGAGCTCAGAGAGGACGTCAGAAGCCTTGAGGGAGGGGGATTGGCAGCAATACACTTATTGCTGATGAATTTGACCAACTGTTCCTGTGTTGGCACCAACTTAAGATTGTTGGGTTTGAGATGTTACAAAGCCTTAATGGCCAGATCAGAAGCCTGGAGGTGGGAGGAGATGGGGATCATCTGAACCAGATACCATTTAAGCATCCAAGTGATTAAATGATTAAGGGCTCACATGTGTGCTCCCTGTTCTTGGCTGTTACCTGCTCCCAGCCCTGAGTGCTCAGGCAGGGTCCGCAAGTCTTATCCTATAAACAAAGTGCTTGTTCTTGATTTGGCGCTTTTAGTTATTAAAGTTGAAGATGTAATTGTATGCAACGTAGCCAGGGCCGCTCTTTACTGACATGATGGGGAAAAACAGGGAAAGCGCTTGGGGACTTTGAACTCTCTGTCCACATTGCAGATGTTTTGGATGGCCAGTGGATCCCAAGCCACATGACCAGAAGCTTTGAACTTCTTGGAGTAATCCTCATGCTTGTCTTAAGGTCAGATGAGGGAGGGGGGAAGAGCCATCAGGAGGGGGGAGAGAAAGGGTTCTTTGAGGCCTGCTTAGATGCCTTCTTTTTCTTATCAGAAGGAGAGGTGGGCTCCTTGGCAGCCTTTGCCTTCTTGGTATAGTGCTCCTTAGTGGGCTTGGAGCCGTCCTCTGACTCGTAAAAAGAGTGATAAGTGAGGGAGTCATCACTTTTATTTGAGGATGTAGGGGGGAAGTTGAAGATGAGGATGTAGGGGGGAGGAGTGGGAGGAGATGGGGTAGAGGAGATGGAGTTAGAGACTTTGCTTTTGCAGGCTTCTTGGCACGCTTGGGAGTGAAGGCAGTTTATTTTGAGCCCTTTGAGGCTTGGCGCTTGATAGGCTTGTTGGGTTTAGATGATCTTGGCTAAAGAAAAGTTTAGTTTTTTAAATAAAATGATTGAGAAGATATGTCAGACACAAAGAGGTAAAGCAATGAAAAAAATAAACAAAAAATGTTGTAACTGTGCTGTTTTAGCAAAGTTACAAGGGGAAAAATATTTAGAAACTAGATAATAATCTTTATTGAGAGATATTGATTATATAGTTCATGTGAATCAAGGATAATAGGAACAAGATTGGTGATCACACAGCTGGATGGAAGAAGGGGGTGGCTTGATCCTGATAATGAGTCAAGCGCCAAATCAAGGTATCCACTGTGAAGGATCATCATCTGTTCATATTGTTGGATTTGGTAATTTGAGTTGACTTCCTAGTCTGGCTTTGGGTGACCGTATAATTAGATTATGGGTCACAAAACTGCTTGGTTGGAACCTTGCTGGTGGGTTGAGCCTGCGGTTTTGACAAAAATACAAAAATAAAGCTTTATTTATCAAGAAAAAACATAACAAAGTAAACAGAAGCATAATAGAAACTCAAACTATAGGTATAAAGGTTGAAACATAGAAAATAAGTGATTTTATGATGAAGCATCAAAGATATTAGGTTCAGCATAACATTTTAGTGCAAAATCAATGTAAAAGTAAAATTAAAAATAAAAAAGTATATAAAAGTTATATGAAGAGTAGCAGGAAGAGTAATAGATTATAATTGCAAAAAATATATATTAATGGAATTTTTTATTGGGAGTTGAAAATTCAAAACATAGTAAAGTGTCAAGTTTGGCACTGCCAATCAGCTGGAAAGAGCTGAATTCTCACTGTCAAGTATGCCAGAGTCAAGCAGAAAAATCAAATTTACTGTTTTTACATATAAAAACTTGTTTAAATTTAAAACAGGTTCAAAATTAAACCCAAAAGCAAGGCAGTTTCATATGCTCAAAAATAAAAAATACAACATAAATTTAAAAAGTAAATAAGTAGGAATATGTTTATTTGTGATAATAGTATGCTGTGAGGAGCTGAGAGTGAATTATTTACTATAGTGTTGGTTAAAACGTTAAGGAGCTCTCTGTACTAATCCCCAAGTTAAAGTGTCAAGTGGATGGGTGTAAAGTGGTGCTCATAGTGTGTCACTTATTAATTTAGCCTTAATTCTGAGCCTTTGATTAGTTAAATATAAAACCAATTGGGTGACAAGTGGATAGAGTCAAACAAAGGGGAGTCAAGTTTCCGTTTTTTATAAATTACAGAAGAAATCTCTTAATAAATTGGGCTTAATTTATGTGGTGTCACTTAATTCACAAACCCAGAAATGACATAATGTAAAACAAGTGGGGTATTTGATTAATGTCTATACTGCTAAATCCATTATAGTGGTGCTTGGGAGCTTATACAACAACTATGGACACTAATAATAAAAATATAATGGTAAATAATAAATTTTTTAAAAGCACTTATGTATTTCTTTAATAAAATTAAAATTTGGCTTAAAAAGTGTTGAACTAGCCACCTTTTCTTTTAGAGCGTCAAACACAGGTTTTCCCCATTTTTGCTAGTAAATTTACTTATAAATTTCCCCTTAAATTGGTCTTTTAGTTAACCAAATTATTACACAGAGTCAAATTTTAGTAAATTTAAACTTTGTTTTTGGTTCTGAACCCCTATATTACTAGTAAAAATTAGCTTAAAATCAGTTAAGCCAAAAATACTAATAGATTCACATATACTGCACTCAACTTGCTGGTACTTGACAAAGTATCAAGTACCAGGGATCAGACTTCACCACAGTTGCCTCCTATCCATTGTTGTTGTGACAATTTGCAAACAAAGACATGTCCTATTTTCAATAGGTTTATTTCATTAAGTTAAACTGGGGAAAATAACTGAGGCATATTTGGTCTGAGCCAAGCACAAAGACATCACATGTACACCCATTCTAAATAGCTCTGTTGTTTGGATGCGTCTATTTGGGTATAAAAATAAAATAAATTTAAAACAGATTATCTATATAATTTATTTATTTTAATTTTTATCTCTCCATATTTAGTAGCATGAAACCCTGTAGTCACTACTATTTATTTTTGATTAGATTTTAAATTTCTATATTGTCAAGTTTATACTTCTGGGAAGTATAATAAACAAGATAAGGGGAAGATTTAAGAAGAGAATGACACTTTATTGGATATGAATATATGGATATATTAGTATAATAATAAGCCACATACTGTCCATGTACGTCATGGGGGTCATGGGGCTTATCTGAGTAGTGTTCCTCTTAGGTCACAAGGTTTATTTGAGTTGTGTTCCATTTGGGATCTGGATTAGGTGATCCCTGTAATAAATGGCTGTCTGATAGTGGTGCCACCAATTCACTGGCTGGTTAGTGAACCATTCTGTGAGGGTTTAGGGATTTACTCTGGACTCTAATTCCCCAAGAGGGATTAATTGAAGATGTTGTAATATATCACCCTGGGGTGCTGGAAGGCGGAGCCTTGGGAATTTTCTTGAGAGTATCTAGTATGCTGGCTTGGTATTGATCCAGTATGGTGTTGGGTACTGGGAGCCTTGAATTTTTCTGGGCTGTTCTTGCCTTACACAAGTGGAGTCAGTTGTGGTGCATATATTTCAGTTTAGTTTGAGCTCCAATTCCTTTGATCATGTAGGTATTGTTGGGTTTAACTTTCATGACAATGCCTGGTCCACGTAGTCCTGGGTCTAGTTTGTGTTGATTGTGATTGAAAACCCAGATCTTGTCCCCAACTTGGAACCTTTCTTGTTGTAACGGGATTGCTTCCTGCTGGACCCTTTGGTGTTCCATTCTCTCTTGGTCTTTTCTGGCATATAGTACCTTGGGATCATTACTGTCTGGTATCTTCTTTAGAAGTGGCAGTTGTGCCCCGTGGTTGTACTGACAAGTGGGGGTTTCTGACTATAGACAATTTCATAAGGGCTTATGCCCATATTGCGGTTGACTTGTGTTCTGCAGACCATAAGGGCAGTTGGTAGCATGTTGACCCAGGCTTTTGGATTGTTGGCAGATAACTTACTGAGGGCTTCTACTAAAGAGCTGTTTAGTTGTTCTAAGCCTCCATTTGCTTGTGGGTGATATGGGCTGGCTGTGACGTGTTTTATTCTATTTATGGCAAGATAGATGTTGGTGTCAATAGCTTTGAGTTCAGTGCCTCCATATGTGATCATGAGGTCAGGTTTCCCAAACTTTGCTATGATATGTTTGCCAATGAATTGTCTCACGTTGATGCCTTTGTGCTCTTTTGTAGATTGCACTATGGGCCATATGGTTGCATAGTCAATAGCTGCTATCATGTACTTCTTGCCTTTGCTTTCACTGGGCATAGGTCCCACAATATCCAACAACCATACCTTGAAGGGTTGTGTGATGGATACAGGTACTACTGACTTGGGTGGAGCTTTGGTTTGGGCGTACTTCTCACAGACTTTGCATTGCTCCAATACTTCTTTGATGTCATCCAGCATATTGAGCCACCAGTAGTGTGTCTTGAGGTATTCATGCAAGTTTCTGCTACAGGTGTGTCCCAGGTCTCTGTGATATCGGATGATTGTGTCAATCTTTTGTGTTGATGGGATGTAGTGTACAGTGTCACCATTTGGAAGTAGACCGTGAAAGGTACCATATACATTTTTGAACAGGTGTTTGTTCTTGAGGACTTTCTCTTGGATGTCCATTGGTGTGCCAGGTGGGAACCCTTCCTGGAGATTCCCCATGATTAAAATGGGCCAGTTGGGGTTACCATTGGTGCGGAGGATGTGTTTATTGTATAGCCTTGATAGGGCGTCTGCAGTAAGCATCTCTCTGCCTGGCTTGTATTCAATTTGCATGGGGTATCTCTGTGTGAGACTCATCCATTTGGCTTGTATTATTACAGGTGTTGTTGTGTTTTGAAGAATATCAACAAATTGTGGTTGATGAGTACTTTGAACGTCTGGGCTCCCTTCAGATAGCATTGTCATTTCATGAGGCAGTGTATGATGGCAACCAATTCCTTGTCGTGTATGTGGTATCTTTGTTTGCTGTCTGTTAGCTTCCTTGACTCATATGCCACAGGAAGGAAGTCCTTTTGGACTGTTTGGATGCAGAGGACTCCTCCTATAGCATAGTTGGAGGTATTGATTTCTAGCTCATAGATACCCTCACGGTTTAGGTATTGCAGGATGGGGGTGGTAACCATGTGTTCCTTTAGTTGGCAGAAATGTTGATCTTGTAAGAGTGTCCAAACAAATTTGGTTGTTTTCCCGGTAATGGCTGACAAGGGAGCTGTTAGGGCGCCCCAGCAGGGATGAAGCGGTGTAGATAGGCTAACATAACAAGAAAAGTGCGGAGTTTGCTCTTATTTCTTGGGGCTGACATATCTGTTATAGCACATATCATATCTGGGTCCGTTTAATACTGTCCTTGCTGATGATATGGCCAAGGAATAGGAGTTCTGTTGAGAAGAGCTTGCACTTTAACAGGTTTGCAACCAATTGGTTCTCTTCAAGGGTATGGAGGACCAGGCGGACGTCTTTCCAGTGTTGTTCCAGATTGGGACTGTATATGATTATATTGTCAAGGTAAACAATAGCTCTTTTTCTAATGTGTTCTTTAAAGACTTCATTCATAAAGGTCACAAAGGTACTTGGAGTATTTTCATGCTGAGGTTGAGGACAGCACATTTAAACAAGCCTTACTTAGTTCTTAACGCAGTTTTTGGGATAACTTCTGGTTTAATGCAGATTTGGTGATAACCTGCTATCAATTCAATTTTTGTGAAGATTTGGGACCCCCCCCCCAGGGCATCAAAAAGGTCATCAATAAGGGGCAGGGATACTTTTTCTTAATTATGACCTTGTTGAGGGCCCTGTAGTCTGTGACCAGGCAGAGTCTTCTGTCTTTCTTTGCCACAAAGAAGACAGTGGCACCAAAAGGTGATTTTGAGGGTCTAATGAGGCCTTTTTTGAGTGCTTTGTCAAGGTAAGATTTTATGGTGTTGTCTTCTTATGGTGTGAGGCAGTAGATGGGTTGTGCTTTAGGTACACTCACTTTTAGGTCAATTTTGTGTTGTATACCCTGATCAGGGGGTAACCCAGGTAGTGTCTCTTAGAATATGGAGGGGAATTCACTGACTAGCTGGTCTCTATTGGGGGCCTGTTTGTGTTGAGTTTCCATGTTTTTGAAATGGATAACCTTGTAAGTACAGGTGCTCCAATTGATTTTGCTAGGGTCATTTTTTTCTTCTATTTCCATGATTTTCACAAACACATGGTCCCTCAGAGTGTGTAAAGGTGTGTTGGGTATAATGGTGGTGGACTTCTCCTTGCTGTATGGTGAGGGTGGCACTATCCCAGTCAATATGAGGTTTTGTCTTTGGCATCCAATCCAGGCCAAGTATGGCATCATACTTGGGGATTGGTATGATTGGGCCAGTGAGTGTAGTTTGTACGTCTCCAATTTGGGTGTGAAAAGGTTTTACCTCTTGGGTGACTGGTGTGCTTTGGTTGTCCGCCATGATGATCCTCTTGACGCTACTTCAAGTGGTAGGCAACTTTATGAGGTCTTCAAAGTTCTTGTTGATGAGGGATTAATCTGCTCCAGTTTCAAATAGTGCTGTACCCTGATATCTGCAAAAGCAGAAAGGATAAGTGAGGAGTTTATTTCCAGTTTGGGCAGCAAACAGTAGAGGATTGCAGGAGGGTACTTGGATCATGGTGATTGAATCCACGTCTTGATCCCTGTACAAGTCTTGTAGGTTGGGGAATAGTGGCTTACCTAAGTGCTCCTGTTGCAACCAGACTAATGGGGATCCAGTACAATGAATTGGGGAAGACAACAGTCCAATAGGAAAGGACAGAATAATAAGAATAAGGTATTGTTTATTGTAGAATATTGTGATTGATATACTATATGGGGAAAGCCACAAGGGGGTGGCATGGTGGGAAGTTCCATGTAAGGTTTGGAGTCAAGGAATAACTCATGCAGGGATCAGCAAGTCAAATTGGCAGCGCTCCTAATTAGGATAAAGTACCCGCCATTTTATATTGCCATCAGATTAATCCATAACATTAGATACGTCAAGGGGCGGCTCATCAAGCACCCCCTGTGTATTGTAAGATACGTTAGCAGGCAAGTCTGGAAAATTGGTTGCAACACTCCACTGAGCTTTTCCCTCCTTGTTGGTATCTTTGGTGCTGGTCTGGTTGGCTTGTGCAGTGTGATTCCTGGTTTGAGGATGGGTATTGTTGGCTTGGTTTTAGCTTATTGGGGCGAGGTTCTCTCTTAGCCGCAGGGTTTTCCTTGCGCTTGTTGGTGGCGTGTAGATTGCCAGACTTCTGAGCTGCGCACCTTTACTCTAAGAATACATCCTCAAGGTTCTTGCAGCAAGTCATGTCAAACTGACGTCAGATATGTGTGGGGAGGTTGTTGTAGAAGTCCAACCAAGGCCCTGGCTTGTCAAAGTTGATGGTACTGGGCGCTTAGTTGTGTAAACCTTCATAAACTGCAATAAAGCTCTCAATTGTTTCTGTCATTTTGAAGGTTTGAAGTTCTTTCATGATCATCACATCAGAAACTTTCATGGCAAACTTTTTGAGGAAGGCGGCTTTGAAAATCTCCCAATTCTCCTTCTGGTCAGGGTGTTGAGCTAGCCATTTGCTTACAAAATGTGAAGCAGTTCCTGTGACGCAAAGGGCATTTTTGCTGGCCCAGAGTCTTTGAGGATAGTCCACCTGTTCAAATTTGCTTTGTGTACTGTTGATCCAGAGGGAGGCGTTTTTGCGGCGTAGTCCTGCAAGAGCGCCAATTTCAGCTGTACAAAGGCGCTGGAATACAATATTGGGTATCTCAGGTTGCTGTGATGCTGTTGTGGTCAGTGTTGTGGGCAACAGTCTGCAGGCTTTGAGAGCGTTGTACTGATTGATGGGCACAAGAACATTATTGTAGAAGACAAGGCCTGCAGGAATGTCTTGTCCTACTTTGTAATTTCTTCAGCCATTAGGGAGTACTATTGTTTGGGTTCTTTTCTTGGGAGGAATTTTTCCTTTGAGTTGGGTAGGTATGGATAAACTACCTGTGCTACCACTGTCAAGTTTATACTTCTGAGAAGTATAATAAAGAAAATAAGGGGAAGATTTAAGAAGAGAATGATACTTTATTAGATATTAATATAAGTATCTATATAGTATCATAATAAGCCACATACTGTCCATGTACGTCATAGGGGTCATGGGGTTTATCTGAGTAGTGTTCCTCTTAGGTCACGAGGCTTATTTGAGTTGTGTTCCATTTGGGATATGGATTAGGTGATCCCCATAAAGGATGGCTGTCTGATAATGGTGCCACCAATTCACTAGCTGGTTGGTGAACCACTTGGTGAGTCATTCAGGGATTTACTTGGGACTCCAATTCCCTGAGAGGGAGTAATCAAAGATGTTGCAACAATATTAACCATTTTTGGGTGTAAATGTGCACTGTTGCTTATATGTTTTAATAAATTTGATATTCTTATTAAGTTTAATCCCAGAATAAACACTCAGAGCATTTATTTCCTTTTTTATTCTAGTTATATTCTTAATTAGGACAAGCTGGTAACAGTATTATAGATTCACTCATTTGTTTTAATATTTGATATCTTTGTTATCTGTTTCAGTTGCTTTTGGGTTTTAGTTTTTGATTGAGTTTGTAACTTTTGTGACAGATTTCTATGTGTTCATAAAAAACATAGTAATCATAGTATATCTGTTCTGTGACTGAAAATCATGCATTCTAGTGTTTGGTAATTTTGTTATTAATTATTATACATTTGAACCAGTTTTCATAGGTTGTTGTGTGACTTGTCATTTTTGCTAAATAGCGCAAATTTTCCCTGGAATTATCTTATATATAGACCTAACAAGTTGATATTTTTTGCGTGAGTGAACCTATGCGTTTTAAACTGACTGCTATTTGTTTATCTCAACAAGTTTGAAAACTACTGCTTATTAACTGCTTCGTCTCAATAAAGTTATTATGGTTTTGAATATATATTATTTGCTTTGGGCTACTGTCTTCCCCCCTCATATACTAAACCATAACTATAATATTTGCAAAAATATTTAATCTCTTTTTCTTATTGATATTCAATCTTAAATATCAGATAGAGAGCACAATCGAGGACCTTTAAGAAACAGCTTTATTTCACTAATGTACTTGCAAAATTTGGGATTGGATCATTTGGTTTTTACAGTTTTTCAAACAGACTTTAAAATTAATTTTTTTGTATATAAATTATTATGTTATATTTTTTAACGCATTAATTAATCAAGTGAAAAATAAAGTGATCAATCAAATATAATTTTTAAGCTATAAAAAATACATTTTAGACTTTGAAAGGATTTTTTAATTAGTAAGTATTTTCTGGTAAATACTTCGTTTTCTCTTTGTAAAACCATAGTAACCAACAATAATTTATGCCCAAAGTATAAATTATTAGATTCACATTACCTTTGTTAAGTAATTTTTTAGCCCAAATGGTAAACTTACTGAACTTATTGCAAGTGAAAAAGTATCACTGAACAAACAGTTAGAGCCCGACTGTTAACCATGATTTCTATTAAATTTGAGAGTCATCGAAGAATTTCAAATAAATATAAGTTAAAATTCTTGTACAATTTGATTTTTAACTACTACAGCCTAAAGCTTGGTGAACTTTTCGCTGGTCGAATATATCGATTCGATTTCATGATTTGAACTCACAGACCCTTTGGAACACACTTTAGTCTAGTATTTTAACTACAACAGGTTTGAAGCTAGTTTAGTTCAGATTCATAGTTCAAAGGAGAAGATGCTTGACGGATCAAGATTGTGTTCTTTGATTGGTTTATCCCGAATTACCTGTTTGGGATGCTGGTGCCACTATTACAACATTGATTACCATATGTGGTTCGTGGTGAAACCATTGTGGTAGATACAGACTCTATTCAAGGAATATGGATTTTAGTCCGCCCGAATTTGGCGGATCTATTTAGATTTGAAATGCAGGATCTTTGTTAAGAAGTTTATTGGGATTATCAAAACATTCAATGTTATGAGGCACCAAAATAAGTAGTTTATCAGGGATGGTATTTTTAGAATAGAATAGATGCTTGGTTGATCAAATCACATTACTCAATCAAATGGGGCACCTATTTCTCGTGGTTCATTTTAACATGAAAGGAAGAAAGGAAGAAGTTGAATGTAAATATAACTTTTTGTGCGGGCTAATTCGCGTGATGTACCTATAGTTAAGAAATGAGATTGTATGGCTTTAAACACAGCTAAAAATAAAATATTTTTATTTTTAATTCCTGTTCGATTTTAAGTCTGGATGACTTCATCAATTGTCAACTAAGCTATCCTTCCCTTGACAGGGATTTGTTGGCTAGAAGGGATAGTCAATAATATTTAGAAATTATTTGAGAAACAAAAGGAATGTAATATTCTGGAATCTATTTCTGAATTCAAATCACAGGTGATGGGGGCAAAGCCAAGGTATCTTTTCTCAAAATGACAACATGTAGGCTTGGTGACACTTCAGAATTTGGAATAATATCTTAATTTTAAATACAATCTTGGAGGGTATATAATCATGGTAGCATTCTCTAGAAGTCTTCAAATTAATCAAACATGAAGCTTCTTACTGCCACTCTGATCTCTCTCGTCGCTGGACGGAGCTCTTTCATCGATGATGTTATCAACAACACGAGCGAAGGGGATTTCTTCTCCGTTTTGCCAAGTTCTAGCGATGTTTTATCTAAAACTAACCAGAATACAAACATAATGAAGAATTGTCACGGGGGAGATTACCTTCTTTCCGAAATTCCCAAGGGAAAGGAAGTATCAGTTGAAATCCCTTTCGATACAGATTTAAGTTTTTACTCCAACAACGACGATCTTAAATGCTGCTCTGATTATCTTGAGGGCAAAGCTGGTGCACTCTACTGAGATACACCTGATCAAGACTTCTACCAATGGCTACGATACATTTATTTCGCAGATCAAGGAGTTTGATTCCCCCACCTCTAAGTCTCGCATTACCCTTCCTTATAAAGAAGGACAGGGCTTCGAATCGTGTGTCAAGGAAGCTTTGTCTACATTCAATGAAGTATTTATCTCCTTCAAATCAACCAGTGATATTCCTGAAAAAAAAACTTGATATCCCTGAGAGTTACAAAAAGGATACTTATTTTCTAGTTGCGAATGTCCAAACAACTGATAAACTACCTAAGTGGGCAGAAAATTTTACATTTCTCAGAGCAACCACAAGTACTGGATCTAAAGATGAATTCTTCTCCAACAACATCGACATATGCTAAACTGCTGTTAGTATAGCAAGTTTCAAATGAGCCGTTTTCTTAGCTATGCCTTGGAACAAATCTATTTTTAACTAATATTTGATTGCAACCCCCACAGTAAACTATATTTCAGCAATTATATTTTTTAAGTTTCTTTTTATAAATACCTTATTAAACAAACATCAAGTAATAGTCTTCTTTAAAAACATTATGCCAATAGAAAAAAGGATAAAATACTTGCCAGGGAATTGTGTACATCTTTAAGGTAGATAAATGAATTCTTTTTATAGAAGCTTTTTTACAGGTCTATAGCAAGAAAAATCCAGCTGAATATTGAAATATTAAAAAATATATCAAATAAACACCATAATTCTTAATATTTATATGTCAGGAATTTGCTATTGACTTTGCCTTATGTTGTGTTCTGAGGCGCGGCACAGAAACACAACAGTAAATCCTAACCTTAGGATTGGATTCATACTAAGTCTCAGTTAGATGACAGGGAAGGCTATGTGATTACCTTGTAGTCCTAGAAGAATAATCTCTACTAGTCATGGCTAGAGAGAGGCGCAGAAGTACTGAAGACACAAAGACAAAAATGTGAAGAGAACTTAATTTTATTGGTGAATTGGAAATAAAATATATAGTGGTTGACGATACCACAAAACACTACCAGGACGGTAGGATCACTTGCCACAAGCATGAGTAGTGACAAGTGAGTTGCGCAGAGTCAAGAACCTGAACAATTGTATTTCCCAATCCAGCCAAGGACTCATTTAGAGAGGCAAAAGCAAAAGCAAGAGATTTGTCCTTGAAATGGCCCACCAAAGGCAAAATCAAAATACAGTGAATAGCAGTATTCACAACACTGCCCTCCTCTAGATTGACCTTAGGGGTGTGGTATTAACAAAGGAACTTAGCATACACTTGCGCAAAATGTCAGCCACTGGAGAGGAGCTTTACAGTGTATTCTGACCCTTGTCTAAAGGTCACTTCTAAAGGGCCAATTGACAGAGAGTCCAAATTATGTGCACAACCTCCTACTCTGTGTTGGTAGTAAAGTACATGGTCACCAACATTGAATTCAGGTAGGGGAGCGTTCAGAATTAGAGGAGAGAGTTCAAGCATCTTAGTCTGGTAGGCAGAAGTTTAGGCAGTAGCCTGTATATCAATTATGCGGTTGACTAGGTCTATGATGTGATTGTCTGGATTCATGGCCTTATCAGAGATAAGCAGGGGGTCCCCAAAAGCAATGGAGTAGTAGCCTCTTGTCCATACATCATAGCAAAAGGGGAGTATCCTGTGACACAATGTTTGCTAAGGCAGTATGCAAAGAGAGCGGCAGATAAGTATAGGTCCCAGTTGGCAGCGTCAGAGTAAATGAGATTCCTCATGATAGAGACCAGTGTGGAATTTGCATGCTCAACTGCCCCATTGGTAGAAGGATTGTAGGGGGAAGAGAAGGACTGGTGTGATCCCAACTCTCTGACAACAGAGGTTACCAGCTCGGTATTAAAGTTAGTCCCATTATCTGAGAGCAACACTTGAGGACAGCCATGGCGGTAGAAAACATCTTGTAATAGAAAGGCAGCAGTTGTCTTAGCCGTGATTTCCTTTGTAGGAAAAGCCTCTACCCACTTGCTGAAGTGATCAACAGCAATCAGAATAAAGCAACACCCAGAACAAGAGCAAGGGAGAGGACCTACCGCGTCAATTCTGACAGTGTGAAAGGCGTGTTGTGAGGGGACTAATTTGAACTCGTGGGCAGAAGCTTGAGGCTTCTGCAGCTGGCAGTTGTGGCAGCTAGCTATGACGTCTGGGATCAGCAGGCAAAAGTTCTCCCAGAAGTAATTATTTTGAAGCCAGTCAAAGGCCTTGGCAATGCCTCCATGCCCAGTTTCTTTATGAGCTTGCGACACCAACAAGAGGCAAAGACTGGGTCGTACATAAGGCAGATACTGGTCTTGTAGCTTCTTGAAGATCTGATTGTTGCATATGAGGGTATCTTTGGATAGCTTGGCCAACGCCAGTTGTACCTCTTCTGTCTCACTTTCCCAAGAAGAAGGGTACCCAATTAGTTTGTATAACCAATCAGCTTATGCAGGATGCAAAGCAAGAATGGCATCCTGGAGAGCCCATCAGTGTTCTGGTGTTGAATCCCAGGGCAATGGAGCACAGTGAAGTTGTATCCTTGCAGACGTAGAGCCCATCTAGCCAGGCGCCCTTCAGGCTCCTTAAGCTGTTGTAACCACTTAAGCAAAGCGTGGTCAGTGACAACTATGAAGTGGGTACCATATACGTAGTGACAAAACTGCTTGACTGCATGCAATACGGCAAGGCACTCCTTCTCTGTGACACTATAGTTCTTCTCATGTTTGTTTAACATGCGTGATGTGTAAGCCACAGGATGGTCTACACCCTCATTGTCTAGTTGGGCTAGAATAGCTCCAATAGCAAGATTGCTAGCGTTGGTGTACAGGATGAACTCCTTGTCATAGTCAGGATACACTAGGATTGGCGCCTCTTTGAGTTTTTGCTTAAGGGTCTCAAAGACTTGTTGTTGACTGGCGGTTCATTCAAAAGGGACATTACGTAACAGCTGGACTAGAGGTTACTAGTATTGGCAAAGTCAGGGATAAACTGTCTATAGTAGCCAATCATCCCTAGAAAGACTTGTACTTCTTGCAGGTTGGTGGGCGGAAGCATTTTATTGATGGCTTTAACCTTCTTAGTCATTGGGCAAATCCTGGTCTGAGTTACTTCATGGCCCAAGAATTCAAGACATTCTTTCAAGAAGGCGCACTTGGAAGGTTTTAGCTTGAGGCCAGCTTCTCAAATCTTTATGAGCACTCTTTGAGATGAGCCAAATAATCAGTGAAGGTAGCGCTGAAAACCAGATATGTCATCCAAGTATACTAGGGTGCACAACAACTTCAAGTCACAGAGGATGGAGTCCATGGCCCTTTGGAAGGTAGCTGGGGCGTTGCAGAGTCCCTGCAGCATGCAAGCAGGCTCAAAAAGCCCTTCAGAGGTAATGAGAGCGGCTTTTTGACAATCCTCAGGCATAGGTCAACTTGCCAGTATCCAGATGCCAAATCCATTGCGGAGAAGAACTTAGAGCCTCCAAGGCGTTGAAAAGCATCATCAATACGCGGCAAGGGCTATGAGTCCTTCTTGGTCAAAGTGTTCAATTGGTGGTAGTTCATCACAATACAATGGCCCCCATCCTTCTTCTTTAGGATGAGTAGCAGGGATGCCCAAGACTTTGGGAAGGTTTAGCAGTCCAGCATCTAACAGTTTTTTGAGCTCTTTAGATACCTGGGCGTCCTCCACACAACTGTGGCAATATGGTTTAGCACGGAAGGGAGGAGTGTTTCCAGTGTCAATCTGATGGATAACGCCTTTGGATAACACATAGTCAGTACTGTCTTTAGCAAAGATGTCAGAAAATACGTCTAGCAGGTCTAGCACCTCTTTCTGTTGGACCAGGGACAGCTGTGGAAAGTCTTGCGTAGTGAACAAGGATAGGAATTGGGCCTCATCTTCAGGTAGGTTAAAATCTTGGAACTTGCCAATAAGGATGAAGAGACAGGACATCAGGAGAGCCCACCAACTTGTCATATCTGACAACCTGCCCCCTAGACACGGTCATGGGGAGTGCAGTCAGGTTGCTACCAACAATTGAACAGGGTCCTTATGGGAGACATCTAGGATTCCAGGACAGAGATAAGGTTTGTTGTGCCCTAATGAGGGGGGAGAGTACAACTCCATGAAGGTCCATTCAGGTAGTTCATATGATATCTGGGAGTCTAGGATAGCCTGAGAGCCAGGTGGGATGGTGACAGCAGACGTGGCTAGGAGAGGGATCCATTCAGACGCAGGACAAGCCATGGGAGGACATTTCATGTTTGAGGATTGGATGCAATATTTGAGATTAAAAACCCCAGTGGGATATTCCAAGGCACATGTCTTGAGACGTTTCCCGGAAACTTTAACCGGCTCTTCAAAGATCAGATGGACTTTGTATCCCAGAATAAAGATGTAACCATCTTTTAAGTTGATTATCCTATTATATTCCCTAAGGAACTGGGTACCAACTAAGAGATTGTAACTCTTGTTTTCCAAGACAACTGCTGGCACAGCTATGAGAAGCTTTCCAAACCTCATGGGTAGAGCAGAGTATGCTCCTATGGCGCAGTCATAGAGAGTCCAGCTGTGCCATATGACTGGTGATAATTAAGGTCCAGGGCAAGCTTAAGTTTCTTCACAAGCTTGGAGGAAAAAATGTTAACTGGCAAGCCAGTGTCTAGAACAGCCTTGATCTTAACTTTTTGGATGGATATCTCTACTTGAGTGGTAGTGCAACCAAAGAGAGGAAGGACAGCCAAGATATCTTTAGTCTCTGCTAGTTCCTTATCCCACTTCTCAATCATAAATCTTAACCCTGTGAAATCCTTATAAACAGTTTGGAGAGGGAGAAAAACAGATACATTCTTGAAGACAGCATCAGCAACCTTGGCAGCTTCTTCTGAAGACTCCACTAGCACAGGAGACCTCTTAGTGTTGTAACTGTGCTGTTTTAGCAGAGTTACATGGGGGAAATATTTAGAGGATAAATAATAATCTTTATTGTGAGATAGTGATTATATAGGTATTGTGAATCCATGGATAGCAGGAGCATGATTGGTGATCACACAGTTGGATGGAAGAAGGGGGTGGCTTGATCCTGGTAATGAGTCAAGAGCCAAATAAAGGTATCCAACGTGAAGGATCATTGTCTGTTAATGTTGATGGATTTGGTAATCCAAGTTGACTTCCTAGTCTGGCTTTGAGTGACCAGGTAATCAGATTGCAAGTCACAAACCCGCTTGGTTGGAACCTTGCTGGCGGGTTGAGCCTGCAGTTTTGACACACACCCCCGCTGAAGGTTGGCCTCCTCTGGGGGCAGGTTGTCAGGGAGGTTGTCAGGAGCCAGGGCGCCATACTGAACCAGTTGTTGAAAGGTGGCGGGCAGGGCGGTTTCATCTTGTTTCTGTCTCACTTTGCAGGGTTGTAGGCAGTTGTGGTGTAAGGTCTTGTCTTGCTTGTGTTTTCCAAGCCCTTGCACGAGGTAAGTGTTATTTTTTTACCTTTAGAATGATTGCTGGTCCTAATTTTTTGGGTTGTAGTTTGCTTTTGTCAACATTCATGACCCAGACTTTGTCCCCAACTTCATGTCTTTGACAGATGGGAATAAAGGTATTTTGTAAGTGTTCCTTTTCTTTGGCTGCTTGTTTGCTTTTGACCTCTATTACTTGAGGATCTGAGCAAGGGGGACTTGACTTAGAATTTCCAGTTTGGGTCCTGTCAATGCTTGAATGATATTTGGCTGTGTGCCGTATACCAGTTCAAACAGGCTTTTCCCAGTGGATCTGTTCACTTGGGTTTGGCACACAAGTAGTGCAGTTGGTAGCTGCTTGTACCAGTCTTCAGGTCTACCAGTGGTGAGTTTGGCTAGGGCTTGCACAAGACTATCATTAAGCCGCTCTATGCGTCCATTGGCCTGTGGGTGGTATGGTGTTGTGACGGTGTGTTTGACCCCATTATTGGCAAGGTACACGTTGGTGTTTTTGGAGGTCAATTCTTTGCCCCCATTGGTTATCAGAAGTTCTGGCTTTCCAAATCTGCTGATTATTTCCTTGCAAATGAATTGTCGGACGTCATTACCAGTGTGTGTTTTCACTGCTTGAGCTACTGGCCACCTTGTTGCAAAATTGATGGCTGTAATGATGCATTTTTTGTTGTTGTGCTTTTCTGGCATGATGCCCACAATGTCAAGAGCCCATACCTTGAATGGTAGTTGGGTTTGAATGGGGAGTACAGACTTAGGCGGAGTTTTGCTTTTGGCAAACTTTTTGCAGACCTCACACTGTTCTAACACTTCCTGGGCATTGTGGTATAGGGTTGGCCACCAGGCATTATGTTTTAGGAATTTGTATAGATTTCAGCTCTTAGTATGTCCAAGATCTCTGTGGTAGCAAAGAATGGTATTGACTTGTTGATGTGTGGGAATTTAGGGAATGGTTGTGCCATCTGACATTTTTCTGTGAAGAGTCCTGTATACATCAGCAAAGAGGTGCCCATTCTTGATGACCGTTTCTTTGGTGATATTGGTTGTGCCTGCGGGGAACCCTTTGTCTTTTGTACGGAGCACTAGGAGAGGCCAGTCTGGGTTGAGCCCATTCTTTCCCCTAGAAGCGCGGACATACAGGCAGGACAGGGCGTCTGCCATGGCAAGTTTGGCCCCGGGCTTATACTGGATGAGCATGTTAAACCTCTCTAAGATTTCCATCCATTACGCTTGGCAACGTAGCAGGTTTGCTTGTGTCTTGAAATAGATGAGCAACTTATGATCAGTTAGTGCTGTGAATTCTTCTTGCCGTTCCAGGTAACAGCGCCATTTGACTAGGAAGTGTATGATGGCCAACATTTCTTTGTCATGGATTGGGTATCAACACTTGCCATCAGTCAGTTTGCGCAACTTATAGGCTACGGGCAGGAAATCACCATCACTATTCTTGATTTGTAGTACACCCTCCCCAATGGATGCATCTGAAGCATTGGTTTCCATCTGGTATTCTCTGTCTTGTTTGGGGTATTGTAAGATGGTTGCTGTTGTGAGCTTTTCCTTGAGAAGTCTGAAACAGAGGTTGCGTTGGGGGGTCCATACAAACTTGGACTTGGCACCTGCTATGGCGGACAAGGGGGCGGTCAAGACGCCACAGTTGGGTATGAAGCGTTGTACATAGGCCACCATTCCCAAGAAGGTGCAGAGTTCTGATTTTTCCTTGGGAGGTGGCATCTTTCAGATGGCTTGTATCTTCTGACTGTTGGGTTTGATGCCGTCTTTTGAGACCATGTGTCCCAAGAAGGGTAGTTGCTCTCAGAAGAGCTGGCATTTGGAGGGCTTGGCCAACAGTTTGTGTTGTGCCAGGGTCGCAAAGACTTCCTCCAGGTCTTTGTGATGCTGTTCCACCAAGGGGCTGTAGACAATGATATTGTCCAGGTACACGAGGGCGTGTCTGCCTATGTGTGGCGCAAACACTTTGTTAATGAAGGTTACAAAGGTAGACAGGGCATTGGTCATGCTAAAGTTGAGTGCCACACATTTGTAAGAACCATACTTAGTGCAGAAGGCTTTCTTGGGGATGTCTTCCTCCTTGATGCGGATCTGGTTGTAGCCTGCGGTTAGATTGATCTTGGAGAAGAGAGAGGCTCCTCCCAAGGCGTCAAAAAGATTATCAATCAGTGGTAATGGGTAATAATTCCTAATGGTGACTTTGTTCAAGGCAAGGTAGTCTGTGACCAGGCGTAAGGTACTGTCCTTTTTAGCCACAAAGAATACGGCATCCCCAAAGGGAGACTGTGAGGGGTGGATAAGTCCTTTTTCCAGTGCCTCCTTGAGATAGGTGCGCAGGGTGTTGTCCTTGTTTGGGGTCAGTCTGTAAATGGGGCGTGCCTTGGGTACAGCCCCCTTGAGTTGAATTGAGTGTTGGATGTGCTTCTCAGGGGGTACCCAGGTAAAACTTCCTTAAAGATTTCTGGGTGTTGGGCCACAATGTCACAATCTTGCGGCGTGGAGGTGTCCTGGTGCTCCTTAAAATGTATGATTTCATACTGGCAGGAGTCCAGTCAATTGCTTTCAGGTTTTCCTTCTTGTCAAAAGTCTCTGTGATGCGTACAAAGATGTGGTCTTGTAGGAGTTGGTCTACAGAGTCAGGGTAGATTTGGTGGTTGACACCTTCACACTTGATGATCAGCACTGAGGTTGCCCAGTCCACGTGAGGGTTGTTTCTCTGTAACCAGTCTAGTCCCAGTACAATGTCAAACTTAGGGAAGTCAATAACGGGACCCTGGATGGTGGAGTGGAGATTCTCAAGCATGACAGAGAAGGGAGCAGTTTCTTTTGTCACAACAATGTGATGTTCATCAGCCAGGACACGTTTTTAATCCGCAAAGTATTTGTGGCCTGCTTGAATTTATCCACAAAGCTGCTGTTGACTAAGGTTCAATCTGGCCCAAGTCCAAGAGTGCTGAGCCTGTGTAACTGCAAAAGCAGAAAGGGTAAGACATCAATTTATTGGGATGTCTGGCAATGGTGTATAGTACTGGGTCTTCCAAGGGTACTTGGATCATTGGGCATTGGTCCATGTTCTTGGGCCGGTATTCATTGTTGGGCAAGTCAGGAGTTGCGTGGGGAGAGCTTGGCTTGCTTAGTGCTCTCCCTGGGCTTTTCCCTCATCTTGATTGCCTTGGGTGGCGGTGACACAAAAATGGGTACAATTTGATTGAACGTTATTCCCATTCCCATTTCCATTTGAGTTTGTGGGCTTGTGGTTGTTATTGTTACAGTTGCCTCCAGGAGGTGGTCAAGAGAGCGCCTACTTGCATGTGAGTCCTTGGGTCTTTCTTGTTTCCCAGTCTGTGCCTTGTGTAGGGCGTTGGACATTTATTCCACTTTTTCTGCTTCACAGTACAGGCTTTGTAGGTTGGTAACCTGGTCCAGGTTCACATGTCTCATCACATGCAACTTGAGAGCGCGTAGTACATGAGGTGTGTTGCTGGGGCGTCAAAGGCCATATTGGATGAGGCGCACAGATGGAGTTCCTTGTAGGCGAGGGTAAGTTCCTTCATGGTGCCTGTCTGGGTTAGGTTTTTTACTTGGCGTATGATCATTAGTGCTGTATCCTTAAGAACAAATATTGCCAAGAAGTCCTGTTTGAAGGTGTCCTAGTTCTTGTCAGTGTGCTCTTTGTGCCACTTGTCACACCAGGTGCCAGTGTCATGGGTCAGACAAATGGAAATCTCTGCAATCCAAAATCTCTGTGGGCATTCCATCTGAGCCAGCTTGCTTTGGGAAGACTGGATCCATGCTAGCATTGTCATTGTTAGCCCCTGCAAAGGGCTCCAAGGCGGCGCTGCAAAGTCTTTGTGTAACATAGGCGGGCATGGTGGTTTTGTCCGCTGGTTGTGGCACCAAGGAGGGCACTTGAAAGAACCCTTGGGCGGACAGGGCATTGAAGGCGGGTAACAGGATCACCGTGTTTTAGTAGAGAACAAAGCCATCAGGTACCTCGGTGCCAGGAGCATACAGCGTCCAGCCGGGCAGGAGGCCAGACATAATTCTGTCAAAGATTTGTTGGCCGCGGCGTGTGTGGGCAACAGGTGGAATTTTTCAAGATAAGGTAAGATGGAGAACCTACCTTTGCTACCAATGTTGTAACTGTGCTGTTTTAGCAGAGTTACACGGGAAAAAATATTTAGAGGATAGATAATAATCTTTATTGTGAGATAGTGATTATATAGCTATTGTGAATCCATGGATAGCAGGAACATGATTGGTGATCACACGGTTGAATGGAAGAAGGGGGTGGCTTGATCCTGCCTTGAGTCAAGCTCCAAATTGAGGTATCCACCATGAAGGATCATTGTCTGTTCATGTTGATGGATTTGGTAATCCAAGTTGACTTCCTAGTCTGGCTTCAAGTGACCGGGTAATTGGATTGCGGGTCACAAACCTGCTTGGTTGGAACCTTGCTGGCGGGTCAAGCCTGCAGTTTTGACTTTAGCCTGAGTGAGGTAAGGGCAAGAGACAATTTCTTTGGCTTCAGGCAAAGGCTTAGTGGTTGTTGTATCCTTTCCTGAGCGTAATTTATAAGGGACTGTAATGGTTTCAGGAACAGCCAGAACAGAGTACCCATATGCATCAGCATCATCAGAATCAGAGTCATCCATGTCAGAGTCATCAGAGATATTGTAAAAACAAGAGGAGGATAGGAGGAGCCTCATTATCAGCAGGCTTGGCGTCAGATATAGAGGGAGGGATTGAAAGAGAATGAGAATAATTGTCAAATGAGAGCATCTCTGCCTCTAGGTTGACTGTTCTTTTCCCACCTGCTCTTTTGGATCAGCTCCTTCAACCCATGGGTTAGTGCAGACTCAAGAATGATGACCTATCTGACCACAGCTGTGGCAACCTTGGCATTTAGGAGGATTTTGCGAGTTCATGGTAAGAATGCAAGGGCCACAGGAGGATAAACCAGAGGTAGAAGTAGCTTGGCCTTCCCTAACAACCTCTCCAGAGTGGGTAAGGTGCATATCCTGCAATAATGTCTTTATGCTCTTAATGGAGGAAAGCTTAGCCTTATGAGCTTTGAAGTGAAGGCACAAAAGTTGGTTAACCTTGAGGGCTTGAGCGCAAGCCATTTAGGCTTCATGGGCAGTCAACTGTCTGCTTGTGATTAGCTGCTGTCTTTTAATGTAGAATCTGTCAGCAAACTTGGCTAGTGTCTTTTTAGGCTTGAAAGCAATATGCATGAAGGTGTCCTTCTTTACTTTCAAGCTAAGGTTACCACCTAACTTGTAAATCAGAAGCTGCTTATATCTTCCCATGTCTCAATGGAGGGAAGCTCAGGCACTACCACCTCTTGGCAATTCAGGTGTAGACAGGTCAGAATATGTTCTTTCTTAACGTTGTCTGAAGCTTGTCTCATGGCAGTTTTGTAGATGGTTAGGAACGCTGCAATGTTTGAGGTTTTGGGATCAAAGACTTGCTCAAAGGTAGGCTTAAAATGTGTTTTGGGAGTTGGACCACCATTGTTGCTATTGATTACTTTTATAAGCAGGGAGAACTCTGCCTTGGATTCAGAGGGGGGCTGTCTAGCCCATAGCTGACGAGCACTCTCTTCAAGGGTAGTCAGGGTCTCAACAGCGCGGGCACCCATATTGTCAGCTTGAATGGTCTGTTATGCAGTAGCATCTAGGCCTTGACCTTGGGTGGTCACTACTGTGGATAACTCAGCCAGTCAAGAAGTAAGGGATGGCCTCACTGAGAGGCAAGGGGAAAATCTGTTGTTTACTGAGTCAATCAATTTACTCATTTCTTGCACGTCCCTGTCTAGTTTGATGTGGTCTTGTTTCAAATGGTCCACCTCATTAGCTAGAGCAATCAACTCCCTAGCACATTGGATTTGAGGGGCTCCTGGTAAGCCAGGGCAGTAACCATCTTTGTCAACAACCCCAACTGGACTAGCAGCAGTTGCCATCATATCACGTAGGTTGGTAAGTTCTTGCTGTAGCTCTGCAACTTGAGCAGTCAACTCAAGCACCTGGGGGTCAGGTTAAGGCACCTCAGCAGGATGTCTTTGACTGCAAGTAGTTGTACAGAGCTCTCAAATAGTGTCCCATATTCTCTGCTCTTGATCTGCAAAGTCATCAGAAGGGGAAGAGAGCGTAACATCTGGCTTGGACGTAGCTAATTCATTCACTTGACTCTAGAGTTTGGCTATAGCAGCAGAAGTGGCAGCTCTCTCTTGACCAAAAGCTGTACTTAGTTCATTAAGGCCGTTAACAGCAAAGTCCAATACCTGCTGTAGTTGCTCAAATGAATATGTGCTGAATGTCTGAGCTGCTGCACAAGTTATTCAAAGTTGGTGAGATAAGCATTTAAAGTGGAATCTACTTGAGTTTGCCAGGGTTTTTCTAGCTGGTGAAACTTGTGTAGATGCTCTCTCATGTATTTGGGGATGAACTGGCACATTTGTTTGATAGAATTAACCAAATGGGTCTGGGAGGTAACAGAGTTGCGCTGATTGTCAGATATCAAGGAAAACAAGGAATGTATTCACTGTTGGTAGGCAACAAACTGGTCCCAGTGATGAGTAACTGCTGCTTGTAGAGACAAGATTTCTTGGGCGTGGAGCCCCAACACTATTTGATGGTGGGCCAAGGCAGGCTGCACAAAGGACAATAGTAAGTGGTCAGCAGAGCCAGACACTGAGAGGAGGTGTTGTGAAATTTGAGAAGCCATAATAAATTCATAGTATTCCACTTGACTTAACTGCAGCTGAAGGCAAGGGATGGCTCCTTCACAAGCTATCCCAAGGGCTACCAACATGACTTGTTCTAAGTCAGGGGTACCCATGGGGTAAGCAACTAGGCGGGGACCATTCCTGAGGTTCATTACAGTAAGGATAATAGGCGGGTTGGCAATATCTTCCTCAATAGGAGGGCTAGTAATTTCAGGTGAAGTAGGCTCTTGTATAGGCGGAGGCAAAGGACCTAAAAAACGTGGATGAAAAATGGGATAACAAAGGGGCTTGTAGCCCCTGTAGTGAGCACCATTTTTGTTGTGTTCTGAGGCGTAACACAGATACACAACAGGGAATCCTAACCTTTGGATTGGATTTGTACTATGTCTTGATTAGATGACAGGGAAGGCTATGTGATTACCTTGCGGCCCTGGAAGAATAATCTCTACTTGTTGTGGCTAGAGAGAGGCTCAGAAGTACTGGACAACACAAAGACAAAAATGTAAATATAACTTAAATTTTATTGGTGAATTAGGAAAGGAATATATTATGGTTGTTGATACCACAAAACACTACCAGGATGGTAGGATCACTTGCCACCAGCATGAGTGGGGCAAGTGAGTTTTGCAGGATCAAGAAATCAAACAATTGTATTTCCTGATTCAGTCATCAACTCATTTTGAGAGGCAACAGCAAAAGCAAGAGATTTGTCTTTGAAATGACCCACAAAAGGCAAAATCAACACAAGGTGTTTAGTGGTATTCATGACACCTTACCTTATGATGGCCTGCCAAATCATCAATAGACAAAGCTTCTGATAGATTACAGTGAAGCCTAAAGATCTAAAAGCTCTTGAAAAAATAGATTCAAGTCAATAGATTCTAGGTAACCAGGAGCATCCCAAGTCATCAATTAAGGTCAAATCCTGATTAGCCAGAGTTATTCTGGAATACAATAGCAACCTGCTGGATCAGAAGCAAAATAGGTTTGATAACAAGGCACCAAAAAGATGATGATATTTCCTGAGAATAACAAGGAGTAGGATCAATTCATACAGACAGCCTTCCAGTACCACTGTAAATCCCTACTGTGAAATTTTGCCAGACATTTTTTGTTGTAAATCACGCAATTAATGCTATTTCAATATGGCCTTTGAATAATGATAGCTGCAAAGTTTTGACTGGTTTTGATTTCAAGTTTGGGAATCCCTTTTTTTGCAAATGGGTCTGGGCCAATATCTACCCATTGCGGATTGTGGTACCTATCTGTGGTTGATCCTGGTATGACCTCACCCCAACATGACCCCTCAGCCACTCTGTCTTCCTATTTATTGATCATTTTCTTTTGTCTACTATTTAAAGTAGACTCATTCCTCCTAATAAACTAAGTTATTCACATTTGTGTTGGTTTTTGTAATCTTCAAGCTTTTCCTGTCCTTTCTGCCAAAAGGACTTTTACATCTTGTTTTTCAGGAATTTAATGTAGGTGCCTCTAATTTTTCCCTGAAGGCTAACCCAAGGCTAGCTTCAAACCTAAAATCTTTTGTTATAAAGATTTCCTGCCGTGTCCACCAGGATGTTGTCCCTTGGAGCCAAACACAACAAAATGGTGCTCACTACAGGGGCTGCAAGCCCCTTGTTTATCCTGTTCCCACGTGCATTCTCTGGTTCTTCTACCTTTGTTTCTGAAGTACCCAATCAACCCAAAGTTTCTAGTCCCCCTCTAGAAGAAGATATCACCAATGCCCCCTCAAATCCTATGATATTTGTTCTGTCTCCTGGGCCCGCATAGGCCCCCCTTCCAGCTTTCTCTCTCAACTATGAACAAGCTTGTGCTGCCGCCTGCTCCCTTTTTCATTCTGGCATGGTAGCCATGCACTCTATCCCTGGCCTCTGTCCTGGGTAAGCTTCTGAAGACTTATACTCCTTCCTGTTGGACTCTAGTATCCCCCTGCGTTGATGGGATCCATGGATACTATTGGCGTGTTGATCAATCAGTTCATCCAACCTGCCATAGTTCACCACCAACTGGCTTTGGGATCCCAGAATCAAGTATTAGATGCTGTAGCCTCTGCCGTCTTGAATAATCATGCTCAAAATATGGCTACCAAGAATGGTCACACAGTCTCTTTGCTTGTATTTCTGACAACCAGCACAATTCATTGGCGTCGCAGAAGATTTTAACCGCCTCCCTGAACTCCCTTTGTTCCTTGCTCCTTGGATACATAAAAGATTGACTATGCAAATTGGATGATCATCAGACAGCCTGGCGTGAGCAAATTGAGGCTTTTCTGTTAAACCATTGGCAGGATTTTGAGACTCTGGTTAGTGAGCTTAATCAGTTCAGGGAGCATGTCAACTCATAACTCAAATTGATAGGAGCTCATGTCAATACTTGGGGCCACCATCTACAACATCAATACAGTCTGGATAAGGCTGCACTAGGCAACATCCTATATCTGGTTCAAAATTATGTGGATGACAGGGTAGCGTCTATCAAGGTGACTCCTCCCGCTCCTCCTGTCAAGACCCCATCTGATTTTGAAACCAAGGTATGGAAGGCAATTGCCAAACTCAAGGCTATCACTTGATGTCAAGCTTCTGTACAGAATCCCCCTCCAGTCAATCCAATGTCTGACCCTTGTATTGCCCCCCTCACTGATCAGGTGGCTACCTTACAAGGTGGAATTGAGTATTTGAGACAGCGCCTCTCTAATTCTGAGGATTTGTCATCTGAATCTGAAGATGAAAAAGAGTATGAAGTTGTTAATCTCCGGCTCATGACAACTATGGTTGTTGCCCTGGTCTGGAAGGTCAACCCCAAGTCAACTGTGCGTGTGCTCTAGATCAACTTTCCAAAGTGAAAAATGATGTAGCTGATAGGCAAGACACATTGGAACAAAAGGTCCAAATCCTCTCCCTTTTTACCAAGACCCTAAATGAACAAGTTGCCCCATTGGTTGCTCAGGCTACTTCTCTGGCTACTTGTGTCAATTGGATTGCTGGCACTTTGCAGTATAAAAAATCAAGATTGACAAATTTGGGACTGCTGCTGCCACTGCCTGGTAAATCAGTGGGCAGAACATCTCTACCTTGGACACTCTAGAGGAAAGCCTTTGACTCCTCTGGGATAGACAACCTGCTGCTGCATCCAAGTTTGAAGGCAACCCTCCTATTAACGTCCTCAACCCTGGTGAAAACAGTCAGTCCTTGTCCTTGTCTACTGCCCTCAAACTACAAGCCAACCTTCAAGCAGATATTTAATCCAAAAACCTCTACCAGTGCCGCCTTTCTAACCATCTACAAGACTGCAATGTGTAGGGTTACCAACAAGCTCAAGAAGGAACACATCCTCACCTGTCTCCATCCCACTTTCCAGGAAGTTGTGGTCCCCAAGCTCCCCTCCATTGTCACTTGGGAGGAAATGAAGCGCCTCCTTATTGAGGAGTTCAGAGGAGACCTCAGCTTGGAGGTCAAGAAGGATGCCTTTATGCACATTGCTTTCAAGCCCAAGGAAACCCTGGCCGAGTTTGCAGATCATTTCTAAATTGAAGGCCAGCAGTTAATCACCAGTTGACAGTTAACTCCCTGGGAAGCCTACACAGCTTGTTCAAATGCTTTGAAGGTGAACCAGCTTTTATGCCTACACTTTAAGGCACACAAAGCTTTGATTCTTCCATGAAGAGTACTAAGACACTACTACAAGGCATGCATTTGACACATGAAGGTACGGTGGTACGTGAAAACAAAGCCAGCAATGCTGGGACTACCTCTTGTACGCCGCACATAATGACCCTGGGTGATGGTGGGCAGGCTAAGAGGCAAGGTTGTCATAATTGTGGACAAATTAAACACCTCTCACGCACTTGCACTAATCCTCAAGTGGAAGGTTTTGACCCCAAGGAACAGGCAGGAGAAGAGAGGTCAGCTTAGAGACAGAGACAATCTCTGCTGACCAATCTCCCCCGTCTCCCCCTGATCCTCCATCTGATGAGGAAGCTCCCTCTTCCTCTGGCTCAACTATCCTTCATCTGTTTCACAATCTCTCCAGTGATTCAGAGCCTGAAGATTCTGATAGTGAAGATCCTGATAGTTATGGCTATTATGTCTTGGCTGTTCCGGAAACTATATCTGTCCCATACAAGCTTTGCTCTGGGAAGACTACCACCACTTCCTGAGTACCTGCAAGTGAAGCCAAGTCTATGGTGGCTTGCCCTTACTATCTCAAGCCTATCAACCTCCTGTCTTAGTCAACTCTTCTGAGGAAGCTGCCAAGTTAGCCAAAGCTCTCTTTCAAAATGTGACTGTATCTCTCCTGCTACAGGCTGTATATAAGGAGATTCCTGTGTTACGGTGCATGCTAGCTAAATGGGAAAAAGAGCTAGAGGCTGCGCAAGATGTGTTGGCATTCTTGCCCCCCTTTGGGAGAGATACAACCTGTGTGAAATTATCAATCCAAAAGGTTAAGATCAAAGCCATCTTGGACACAGGTTCCCCAGTCAACGTGGTATCTTCCAAACTAATGAAGAAACTTAAGTTGGCCCCCAACCTCAACTACACGCAGTTGTATGGGACAGCTGGTATGGCACAGACACAGGCCATTGGTGCCTACTCTGCTCTATCTATGAGGTTCAGGAAACTCCTTATTGCTTCCCCCGCCATAGTCCTTGAGAACAAAAGCTATGACATCTTGGTTGGTACTCTATTCCTCCGAGAATATAATGGGATTGTAAACTTACAAGATGGATACCTTTTGCTCTTAGGATATGATGCTCCTTTGATTTTTGAGGAACCTCTGCGCCTCCCAGGAAAATGTCCTAAAACTTGTGTGCTTGAATACCCTACAGGTATCTTTTCTCTTAAGTATAGGACTCACTCCTCCAACATGTGTACCCCTCCTCCTTCCTGCCCTGTGGAAGAAGGGGTACCCCTACTAGCACCAGTGGCTATCATCATTCCCCTGGGCTCTCAAGTGGTGATTGAATTCCAGATTTCTTATGAGCTACCTGAAAAGTCATTCTTAGAGCTTTACTCACCAGAATCCTTAAGTTGTACCAAACCCCGCCTGTTTCCTGGGATTTTAGATTGAACCCACAAAGAGCCTGTACAATTACTGCTTGCCAACCTGACAGCCCTGCCCATGCAGGTGATCCAAGGCCAGGTTGTGGAACATGGTTGTATACTGGGAGCAGAGCAAGTGGCCTCCCTATATCCCTTTGGAACGTTCAGTGATTTTAATCTACCTGAGGAAAATCCTCAAGTTCTCTCCTTGTTCACTGCGGCTGATTTCCCTCAATTTTCTCCTGTTCAACAAAAGACGTGTTGGACCTGCTTGATCAGTTCAGCGACATCTTTGCCTCTGGACCTATGGACTATGGCCTAGATAAAGGGGTCATCCATCAGATTGATACTGGGGATTTGCCCCCTTTTTGTGCCAAACCATACCGCTGTAGTAGGATGGAGGATGCTCAGGTGTCTAAAGAACTCAAACAACTTTTGGACGCTGGGTTATTAGCTCCTTCCCAAAGTTCTTGGGCTTCCCTGTTACTGATTCTCAAGAAGAAAGATGGCAGACATCACATTTTAATGGAATATTGTTGCCTAAAATCTCTAACTAAGAAAGACTCATACCCCTTGCCCAGAATTGACAATGCTCTCAGACAGCTGGGTGGTTCCAAGTTTTTCTCAGCCATGGAGCTACCTTCTGGATACTGGCAAGTTGACTTATCTCCTGAAGATTTAGAAAAGGCTGCACTTATCACCTCAGAAGGCCTTTTTGAACCCACTAAAATGCCCCAAGGACTCTGCAATGCCCCTGCAACATTTCAGCGGGCTATGAATTTCATCCTATAAGATCTAAAGCTCTCTTGTGTCCTCGTGTACCTTGATGATATCACCATATTCAGTGCTACCTTTACCAATCACTTGGAACACCTCAAGGCTGTCTTCATCAAGATTTGCAAAGCTGGCTTAAAACTCAAACCTTCCAAGTGCTCCTTCTTCAAGGAACTTCTTGAGTTCTTAGGTCATGAGGTCACTCAAACTGGGATCCCCCCATGAATAATAAGGTGGAAGCCATTGACAAGATGCTACCTCCCATAAATCTTCAAGAGGCTTAAGTCTTCCTTGGTATGATGGGCTACTATCAAAAGTTCATACCTGACTTTGCTGAACTGAGTGAACCCCTCGTCCAACTGCTTTGCAATGTTCCCTTTGAATGGACTGACAGCCAACAACAAGCATTCAAAGCACTGAAGGCCAAGTTCAAGGAAGCTTCTATCTTGGTTTATCCTGATTACAATAAAGAGTTCATCTTGTATACTGACGCTAGTGGAGTAGCTATGGGTGACATCCTTGCCCAACTTGATGATGAAGGCGTGGATTGACCTGTAGCCTACTTGTCAAGGGTCTTCAATAAGCACAAAAAGAACTACAGTGTCACTAAGAAATAATGCATGGCGGTGTTGCATTTGGTAAAGCAATTCAGGCATTACATTTATGGGACCCACTTCACGGTGGTCATGGATCACTCCTCCCTCAAATGGCTGCAACAGCTAAAGGAGCCTGAAGGTCAACTAGTGTGTTGGGCTCTGCGTCTACAAGGGTATGATTTCAATGTGGTACATTGCCCCAGATCCTAACACCAGAACACTGATGACCTGTCTAGAATGCCAATCCTAGCTATCCATCTTGCTGATGCTGATTGTCTAAACAGGTTAATAGGGTATCCTGACTCTTGGACCACTGAGCCAGAAGACATCTGCTTGGCAATAAAGACCCTCTCCAAGGACACTGTAATTTGTGATAGACAACTCTTCAAAAAGGTTAACAATGCCTACCTATCCTATGTTTGCCCTAGTGTCAAGGGTCTGGATGTACAAGTATTCCAGCTATGGCCATCACACCTAACATTCAGTCATCGCCCAATTTGATGCCTTTCCAATATATCATTTGACATACCGGAAATGGCAACAAACCAATATCACATGACTGTCCAGGTATCCATAAAATCAAACCCATCCAGCACATGACCAGCCCCTGGGTTTGGTCCAACTAATATCCCTGCCACAGCTAAAGCTATATAAGCCTAAAATATTATTCAATAAAATATACTTCTTCTCCTCCTACTTTTATATTTGAAGCTTCCCAAAAAGGCGCTCCTTATCACTAGCATGAGAATAGCCATCATTCTCTAAGCTCACATTGGCACTGGCCATGGAGGCATAGCCAAGACGCATGACTGGTTATACAAGAATTTCTACTGGGAGAACATGCGCCTCCTAATCCCTGATGTCCTTGCCTCGTGTCATTCCTGTCAGCTCAAACGCCCTTGCCCTTCCCAACACCAGTTCAAACTCATCCCCCAAAATTATGCCTTCCACACAGTGAGTATTGATGCTGTTGGGCCTTTCCCTTGGTCTAGGTTGGGATTTTGGTTTATTTTGGTTACTGTAGACCACTTTAGCAAGTGGGCTGAAGCCAGAGAAACAAAAGATATAACTGCTAATACCACAGCTACTTTCTTGCTGCAAGACATTTTCTATTGACATGGCTGCCCTCTATTCTACTCTCTGACAATGATACCAACTTTAATGCTTTCCTCATCACTTCTATTGTCAAAGTTATGGGAACTCACCAATTGTTCCTGCGCCATATAACCCCTCAACCAGTGGGACTGTTGAACAAGAAAACTCCACCCTGGTGTCCATAATGAGGAAACTCACGCTCTCTGATGCTGCCAATTGGGATATGTTCCTCACTGCTGCCCTCTTTGCTTACCAGCTCAGTAGGCATTGAGTGACTGTCCAGTCCCCTTTTGCCATGTTGTATGGATGTGAGGCCGCTATCCCCTCAATCTTGGGACCCCCTTTGATCAAATTTGATGTGTCTGCAAATCCCGAGGCCCATGTTAAAGACTTAACCAATTGTATTATTGACATCAAGGCAACAGTATATTCCACCACTTACAAGGTCAAGGCCCTGGAGCTCTCCCCATCCAATGCTGCTAGAGCCCCCCTCCCTGATTATCAAATAGGTAATCTAGTTCTCTACTACCAGAATTGTACAGGTGGTAGAGCCCATAAGCTGTATTCCCTATGGGTTGGGCCCTGTGAGGTCACCTTTAAGAAAGGCGTTGAGTATACCTTAAAACTACTGTCTTCTGGACGTCATTTTGCCTGCGTTCACTCCAAATTTCTCCTCAAATATCAACTCCCTGTGTCCAATCTTGAGGGGGGAGATGTCGTAAATCACGCAATTAATGCTATTTTGATAAGGCCTTCAAATATTAATAGTTGCAAAGATTTGGCTGGGTTTGCCTTCAAATTTGGGAATTTCTTGCCTTCCAAAAATGGGTCTAGTTCAATATCCACCCATTCCATATTGTTGTACCTGTCTGTGGTTGATCCTGGTATGACCTCACCCCAAAGTGACCCCTCAGCCACTCTGTCTTCCTATTGATTGATCATTGTCCTTTGTCTACTATTTAAAGTAGGCTCATTACTCCTAATAAACCAAGTTAATCCACATTTGCATTGGTTTTTATAATCTTCAAGCTTTTGCTGTCCTTTCTGTCAAAAGAACTTTTACATCTTGTTTTCCAGGAAATTAAGGTATGTGCCCTTAATTTTGCCCTGAAGGCTAACCCAAGGCTAGCTTTAAACCTTAAAACTTTTTTATAAAGATTTTCCGCCGTGTCCTCCAGGATGTCATCCCTTGGAGTCAAACACAACAATTCTTATTATTTATGCCCTATAAATAGAGCAATCAATTGGCTGTGCTGCCGCTGGAATGCTAATGATTCTGCATATCTATGAAGTAATTAGTACCATTTCAGGGTACTATGATATTGAATCCAATGTCATTGTATGGATGCCAGACTCCAGGGGTCAATGCTGGCAGTCTGGAGATAGAAAGAGTGGCCAAGCAAGAGTTAGAAGTGCCAAAAAAACAGACTCAACCCATCAACAAGCTTCTGATTAAGCAGATTGTGTCCTGCAACCCAACTTCTCAGTGACCCAAAGCCAAACTAGGAAGTCAACTCATATTTCCAAATCTAACAACATGAATAGATGATGATCCCTCACAGAGGATACCTTAATTTGGTGCTTGACTTGTTATCAAGATCAAGCCACCCTCTTCATCATCCAACCATGTGATCAACACAATCATTTTCTTGTTATCCATTGATTCACAATGACTTATAATCACTATCTCCCAATAAAGATTATTATCTAGTATCTAAATATTTTCCCCTTATAACTATTCTAAAGCAGCACAGTTACAACATTGGTAGTACAGGTAGGTTCTCCATCCTACCTTATATTGCAAAATTCCATATGTTGCCCGTACTTGCCGCGGTCAACAAATCCTTGATAGAATCATGTCTGGCCTCCTGCTAGACTGGACACTGTACACGCCTGGTACCAAAAAATCCAATGGCTTTGTCCTCTACCAGAACATGGTGATACCCCTTCCCGTGTTCAATGCCCTGTCTGACCAAGGGTTCTTCCAGACTCCCTCCCCCATGCCTTGTGCAACTGACAAAAATACCATGCCAGCCTACAGAGCCCAAAGACTTTGAAGCGCTGCCCTGGAGTCCTTTGCCGGGGCCAACAACAACAACACTGCCACATGGATCCAGTCTTCCCAAAGCAAGCTGGCCCAAATGTAATGCCCACAACAATTTTGGATTGCAAGATCTCCATCTGACTGACTCATGACGCTGGCACTTGATGCAACAAATGGCACAAAGAGCACACAGAGAAGAACTGGGACACCTTCAAACAAGACTTCTTGGCAAGGTTTGTGCTGAAGAACACCACACTCATGATCATACACCAAGTGAAGAATCCAACCCAAACAAGAACAGTGAAGGAGCTCACCCGCGCTTATGAGGAACTCCAACTATGTGCCCCCTCCAAAATGGCCTTTGACACTCCAGCCACACACCTCATGTATTACAACTCCCTCAAGTCACATGTAATGAGACATTTCAACCTGGACCAAATAACCAACATTCAGAGCATATATTGTAATGCAGAGAAAGCAGAGCAAACATCTAACACCATCAACAAAGGTCAAACTGAGAAGAGAGAGACCCAAGGATTCTCACTCAAATGGGCGCACCAATTTCCCGCCTCCCAGAAACATCAAAAAATCTAACTATAAACCTTCAGGTTCAAATGGGCACAGAAACAGGAACAATGTGCAGTCAAATCATACCCATTTCTGTATAACTGCTACTCAAAACAATTGCAACAAGGGAAAAGCCTGGGGAGAGCATTAAGCAAGTCAAGCTCTCCCCATACAATTTCTGACTTGCTCAACAATGAGTACCAACCCAAGGACGTGGACTAGTGCCCAATGATCCAAGTACCCTTGGAAGACCCAGTACTTTACACCTTTGCCAGACATAGCAATAAACTGATGTCCTAACCTTTCTGCTTTTGAGGTTACACAGGCTCAGCACTCCTGGACTCAGGCACATACCAAACCCTAGTCAACAGCAGCTTTGTAGACAAGTTAAGCTAATCATTAATCCTTTGTGGATTAAAAACGTGGTCCTAGCTGACAAACATTACATTGCTGTGACACAAGAGACAGCCCTTTTTTCTATTAAGCTAGAGAACCTGCACTCCACCATCTAGGAAACCCTATTGAAATCTCAAAATTTAACATTGTACTGGGACTGGACTGGCTATGAAAGAATAACCCCACATAGACTTGGTCACCTCAGTATCAACCATCAAGCGTGAAGGAGTAAATCACCAGATCTACCCTGACTCAGTGGACCAGCTCCTACGTGACCACGTCTTTGTCTGAATTACAGAAATCCTTGATGAAAAGTAGAACCACAAGGTAATTAACTGGGATTTCTATCTGTACAAGATTATTTACTTCAAGGACCACCAAGATACCACCATGCTTCAGGATTGCAAAATTGTGGCCCGCCACCCAGAAATCTTCAAAGAGGCTCTACCTGGGTTGACACCAGAGAAACATATACAGCACTCTATCCAACTCAAGGGAGTTTTACCCAAAGTGCAACCCATAACTGCCTTATCCCAAATGAGGACGCTACTCTACAAGCTTATTTTAAAGAGGCATTAGAAAAAGGACTTATTCACCTCTCACAGTCTCCTTTTGGTGCTGCTGTATTCTTTATGGAAAAGAAGGATGGCCTTTTGACTTTTTACAGATTATTGAGCCCTAAACAAAGTTACCATCAAGAATTTTTACCCACTATATAAAGACCCAACAATTGGGGGAGTATTTTATCAAAATAAGGTACCAAGTTGGCAACATTGAATCTTGTGAGCGCCGTCACAATGGGGTAGACTGCCATCATCCATCTGAAGACCTTGGCTTGTAGGTTATAATGTCTGAAATTACCATCAAAATATGTAAGTACGTAGTATACACAGGTGTATATAGCTACGGACTGGGTGGAGTGGGGCAACACCAGTGTGGGCCAGGAGTACTGCTTGGAGGAGTTTAGCTGTGCTGGCTCCTTGTAGATGTACTTGCCAGGTGGTTTATTGAACAGCCCATGCTGGTGATTGTATTGATGGCCCCCAATCCCTAGGCAGCCTGTGAGAACAGCCAAGAAGATTAAATAGTTCATCTTCTGATCCTGGGAAAGGGCAGACAAAGCTTAGTGTCTTTAACTTTCTTGTAGGATAAAGTTCTGATTGATTTATGTGTGACTATTGAGGGGTAATTTCACTCAATAATAGCACAAACTATCATCAGTGAATTGGCTTTATTATATACTATCATCCTTGTGGGGCATGAATAGAGCAAAGCACTGAAAAGGGAACCCCAAACACTTGGTGTTGTCTGGAATTCCCATTTGGGAGGGGGATTGGAAGTGGTGTGTAGACAATTAATTGTTACTTCTTGGCTTGCATTGGCTGGGTGTATCATTGGATGTTTTCATGCATCCAATTTTGAATTCTGCAGTTAATGCAGGAATGGGTGGGTTGAGCAGCTTGTCAGCCCCTCCCAAATTTGGTAGATTCCAAATTTGGGCAGTAGTTCCCCCTCCATTTGGGTTTGGGGAAATTGCCTTTTTGGGTTTCCCCATTTGGCAATTTCCCCATTTGGCGGCCTTGCTGGGGGACTGAATAGCTGACTGGCAAGCAGGGGCTGGCAGGCAAGCCGCCAGGCTTGGCGTGCAGTTGGGCATGCGGCTGCACGGCCCGCGGGCAGGGTATAAAACCCATCCAAATTAAAAAAATTATTTTTAACTTCTGTTTTCTTGCCTCGGCTTTTTGCAGCAGTTCCCCCTTATTGGGGAAACTGCCACAATTTTTTATTTTGTTTATTGAGTTTGATTGTGAACAAAATATTGTTCTGAACCAAGGTGTTGTCAGGAATATTCCTGAAAGTTGCTTCTCCTTCCCTTCTTGGCAGACCTTTCCATTGGCGGTACTGGGCAATAAGGTCAGGAGCATTGGCAAGGGTTTTTACAGGTTCTCATGAAATTGATTCTGGTGGGTACCCTACCCATAAAACTAGGTATTGGACCTGGTTGCATACTTTCCTGTATCCTAGTATGGCCTCCACTTCCCACTCTGGGTTGTGTTGTAGGATTGTTGGCGGGGGGTTGCTGTCTTTAGTCTGATGCGTGTGGGGGCTTCCTCTTTCTGCCTCTAGTTTGGATACATGGAAGACATTGCGGGCACTAGAGCAATCAAGGAGCTGTACTCTGTACGTTGTTTCAGAGATTTGCTGGAGTACTTTGAGGGGCCCAATGCTGCAGGGTCCTAGCTTTCTACCCACTTGGTTAATATTGAGGTTCTTGGTGTCAAGGTATACATTAGAGCCTACTTTGAACTCTGGGTTGGCACATTGATGTTTGTTGGCTTGGACCTTGTACTTTTTTTGGGCGTCTCTGAGGTTAGTCTGTAGATGTTTCTGGGTATCCTTTAGGTTTTGGAAGTACTTATTGGCTTGAAGTACTGTCCCTTGGAAGCCTTTAGTGGGAATTCCTTGCAGAGAGAAACTGTAGTTGGCCGTGAATGGGGACCTCTTGGCGCCCAAGTGGTAAGAAATGTTGTAGCTAAACTGAGCCAAGGGTAGTAATTCCGCCCAATTATCCTGCTTAGTGTTGACGTAGGTGCGGAGATAAGTTTCCAGTATCTGGTTAACTTGTTCTGTTAGTCCATTGGTTTGGGGATGGAAGGCTGTTGACAGGTTGAGCTTTACTTGGAGTTGTTGCATTATTTTGCCCCAGAATTTAGAAGTGAACTGGGTTCCTCTGTCTGAAACAATTTCTTTGGGGGGACCATGGTGGTGTTAGATGTGGTTAAGGAATAACTGAGCTGTGGTGATGGCCAACATTCCTGATGAGCAAGCAATGAACTCTGCAGCTTTGGTGAGGCGGTCCACAATAACCAGAATCCCATGAGCCCTTGACTGGAAAGTAGGTCTGTAATGAAGTCCATGGAGATAGATGCCCATGGCATGGATGGGATTGGGAGGGGTTTAAGCAACCCCTGTGGCTTCTGTGTGGAGTGTTTGTTCCTCATACATGAGACACAGTGTGAGATGTAATATTTTACTTGGGGAAAAATGGATGGCCACCAGTAGCTGATTCAAAGATGCACCATAGCTTTCTTGATTCCTCCGTGACCAACTAGAAGGGAGTCATGTAACTCCTGTAGGATTTGATTCTGAATTGCTCCTGGGGGTACCACCAATCTATTTAGTCCGTAAAGGAAGCTCTTGTGGATAGAGTAGTTGGGGTTGGGTTTCACAGAGTTCATTTTGGCAATTAGGTCTTAGATTAGTGGGGAGTCCTTCTGGGCGTTCTTCACCTCCTCCTCCAAGGATGAGAGTTGTTGGGAGGCCCCAAGGACAGCCATTAAGCACTGGTTGGTGTCTAGGACTGATTGGGTGTTGAAGTGGCTGCATGAATGGTCTCTGTCATTGTGATCTTCTTGTCTGCTCAGGGGTCTGTTGTGTTGTTGATGTGCCCTGGGATGTAGCTGATCTTGAAGTTGTAGGAGGACAAATCCAGGGTCCATCTGTCAACAATTTGCCAGATCTTCCTCTTTTCTGTGAAGTAAAAAAGGTTCCTATGGTTGGTACAGACAATGACAGTGTGCTTGGCTCCTTTTAAGTATTGTCTCCAGTGTTTGAAAGCTTTAACTATGGCCATGAGTTCCTTTTTGTATACATTGTAGTTTTTTTTCACAATCCAGCAGCTTCTTAGAGAATTATGCCACAGGGTGGTATACTCCAGGCTCCCCTTCCTGAAGCAAGACTGCGCCTAAAGCAAAGTCTGAAGCGTCAGTCTCCAAAAGAATTGGAGCTTGGGGTCAGGTTGTCAGAGTACTGGGGCTGTTGTGAAGGCAGTTTTGAGGGTCTCAAATGATTTCTTTGCCTCATCTGTCCAAGTGTAAGGTACACTTTTGGAAGTCAAGGACGTGAGGGGTTCTGCTATCTTTGCAAAATTCTTAATGAACTTACAGCAAAAATTAGCCAACCCTAGGAAACCTCTCAGTTTTGATTGGGTGTCTGGGATCTGCCATTCAATTACTGCTGCAATTTTGGATGGCACAATGACAAAACCGCCTTTCCAGATTGCGTACCCCAGGAATTCTACCTCTGGTTTGATGAATTCATATTTCTCCCTTTTGCAGTATAGCTTGGCCTGACATAAGCGTTCCAGGACCTTCTTCAGGTCACAGAGGTGTGAGGCTTCATCCTCGAGTACACTAGAATGATGTCTAGGTAAACCATTACACAGATATCCAGGAGGTCAAAGAGGATCTTATTCATAAGGGCTTGGAAGGCAGAGGGTGCATTGAAGAGTCCAAAGGGCATGACCAGGTACTTTTAAAGGCCAAAGACTGTTTTGACTGCTGTTTTTCACTTGTCTCCTTCTGCAAATTAAACCTGATTGTAGGAATTGTGGATCTTGAGTTTGGAAAATATGTAGGCTCCTCTCAGGCAATCTGTTAATTTCTCTGGGGAGGGAACTGGGTAGCAATCCTTTACTGTAATGGCGTTAAGCAGACTGTAGTCTATGCATGGATGTAGTCCTCCATCCCCTTTCTTAACAAAGAAGATTGGGAAAGAGCAGGAGGATTGAGATTGTCTCATGTGTCCTTTGGCCATTAGGTCAGAGATTTATTCCTTTAGTACCAGACCTTGTACATGTGTGGTGAGATAAACCTTTCCCCATTTTGGGGTTCCACCGGGTAGAAGGTCAATCCTGAGGTCACTTGATCTTTTTTTGGGGAGACCTTGCATTGGGACTTTGCTAAAGACGTCAGTGTACTCTTCCAACATCTCATCTAGGTGGGGAATCACCAATATGGGCATGACCGTGCTGGTGGGCGTGGAATTACTCCCAAGTGGTGTTGTGCCGGTCTGGCCCAGACTGGAGATATTAACCTGATGGGTGTCTCAATTGATGGTACATCTGGCTTCCTACCACCAAGGCATTCCTAGTATGACGGGGAAGGCAAGGTTCTCCAAGGAGGAGAAGTTTAGTTCAAATCTCATCCCCCTGATTTCTACAGTGGTTGGTTCCATCAGCCAGCTTGGCGGTTCCCCCTGGTATGGCTGGCTTGCCGAGACCTTTTACCAGGAGGTGGTTGATGAAATTTCCCATGGCTCCTGTGTCAAGTAGGGCAGTGGTGTGTATTTTCTGTGTATTGGAAGCCAGGGTGATGGGAACAGTGGAGTAGAGAGAAGTAGTTGCTTTATGACCTCCTTCTGCGGCTGCCATAATGGGCTGGGGATTTGAGGGAGGTTTAAAAGGGTTGGGTTGGGCGGTGGAACAATTCATCACTGTGTGACCTGCAAGACCGCAGTAAAAACAGAGATCTTGTGCCACACAGCGGGCCTTCTCTTCATTGGATAGCATAAAGCCCACCCCAGGTCTGGGGATCACCCCAAGACAGGGGGCTTTGGCATTGGCGGGTGGTCCAGCAACTTCAACTTGAACAGAGTTGAGGTGGGTGGCCTTGGCGGGGAAGGTATTTCATACTGTGCTTCCCAAGTTTGGACGTCTTGGATGACCTCATTGTAAGCCTCAGGAAGCTTATGGTGGAAGAGGAACTCCTGGACTTGGGGTGAGAGCCCTGCTTAATACAAGTAACAGGCTTCATCACTATCCAGTTTGAGGGCCTCCTTGAGCTTTGAAAACTGTTTGGTGTAGTGGGCAGTGGTAGACGTCCCTTGTCTCAGAGAGTACAGTTTCCAACAGGTATTGTTTAGATCCTCAGGGGAGCTGACTGAGTCCAACAACTTCTGGCTGAAGGAGTTAAAGTCATGGTGTAACCCCGGTTCTTTTAGCACAATGGCAGCAAGCCAGTCTTTCTGTTGACTGGTAAGTTGATTTGCCATGTGAAGAACCTTTTGGACGTCTGTGGTAAAGAGGGCGGGCTCATCTTTGAACAAGGTGTGTGAGAAGGAGAGCAGGGTGTTATCACTTGTTTCTTGGAGGAATGGATTGTGGATTTAGAAAGTTGACTTAGGATAACATTCTGAACCTGGTGGGTACTGGTGGTTTGGGTGGCCTCTCCTCTAGATTGGAGAGCCTGGAAGTAGCAAAGACAAGTGTAACATGCAAGTAGGAGGGAAGTCAGGAATGTGAGGCATATTAAGGTAAGATATCCAAACATGGTTGAGCCTGAGGCCATTGGTGTAAGCCCCAGTGGTGGTGCTATCATACTGTAAAGCCCCAGAATATGAGGGAGTATTTTAGCAAATTTTGGTACCAAGTTGGTGGCTTGGAATCTTGTGAGTGCTGTCAAGATGGGATAGACTGTCATCATACATCTGAAGACCTTGGCTTATACATTAAATCTTCCAAACTTACCAGAAAAATATGTAAGCACGTAGTATACACAGGTGTATATAGCTACATGCTGGGTGGAGCGGGGCAACACCAGTGTGGGCCAGGAGTACTACTCGGAGGATTTTAGCTGCGCTGGCTCCTTGTAGATGTACTTGTTGAGTGGTTTATTAAACAGCCCATGCTGGTGATTGTATTGGTGGCCCCCAATCCCTAGGCAGCCTATGAGAACAGCCAAGAAGATTAAATGGTTCATCTTCTGATCCTGGGAAAGGGCAGACAAAGCTTAGTTGCTTTAACTTTCTTGTAGATAAAGTTCTGTTTGATTTATGTGATACTATTGAGGGGTAATTTCACTCAATAATAGCACAAACTATCATCAGTGAATTGGCTTTATTATATACTATCATCCTTGTGGGGCATGAATAGAGTAAAGCACTGAAAAGGGAACCCCAAACACTTGGTGTTGTCTGGAATTCCCATTTGGGAGGGGGATTGGAAGTGGTGTGTAGACAATTAATTGTTACTTCTTGGCTTGCATTGGCTGGGTGTATCATTGGATGTTTTCATGCATCCAATTTTGAATTCTGCAGTTAATGCAGGAATGGGTGGGTTGAGCAGCTTGTCAGCCCCTCCCAAATTTGGTAGATTCCAAATTTGGGCAGTAGTTCCTCCTCCATTTGGGTTTGGGGAAATTGCCTTTTTGGGTTTCCCCATGTGGTAAATTCACCATTTTGCGGCATGGCTGGGGGACTGGGTGGCTGGTATGAGCAGGTGGGCGTGCAGCCAGCCGTTCAGCCTCAGGCAGGGTATAAAACCCGTCCAAATTAGAAATTTTATTTTTAATTTTTGTTTTCTTGCCTTGGCTTTTTGCGGCAGTTTCCCCAATAAGGGGGGACTGCTGCAATTTTTTATTTTGTTCATTGATTCTGATTGTGAACAAAATACTAACTGAACCAAGGTGTTGTCAGGAATATTCCTGACAATTATCACTCATTGATGCCCTTTTTGATGCCTTGGGCGGTGCCACAGTCTTCTCCAATATCAAGCTAAACACAGGCTACAACCAGATCTGTATCAAGGATGAAGATATACCCAAAACGCCTTTTGCACTAAATATGGCTCATACAAATGTGTGGTGCTCAATTTTGGTATGACAAACACCCTGTCAACTTTTGTGACCTTTATGAATGAGATCTTTTCCCCCACATTGGCAATACTGTACTAATGTACTTAGACAACATCATTGTCTACAGCCCCTTGGTGAAACAACACCACAAGGATTTAGAGGCAGTTTTTACCACCCTGGCACAACATAAACTTCTGGCCAACCCCTTTAAATGTCAGTTCTTCTGCAAAATTTACCCTTCCTGGGACATGTAGTTTTTAAAGATGTCATCAATTCTGACATTCAGAAGATTCAGGCCATCTGCAAAATGCCACCACTCAAATACAAGTCAGAACTACGCACGTTCCTAGGAATGGTGCTCTACATACACTGTTTTATACCTGACTGTGGCGTCTTGAAAGCCCCCTTATCCACCATAACTGGCGCCAAATCCAAGTTTGTATGGGCCCCTAACATGACCTTTGCTTCAGATGTCTTAAGGAAAAGCTCACAACAGTGTCCATCCTATAGTACCACAAATTTGATGGGGAATACCAAATAGAAACAAACACCTTGTTGCATTCATTGGGGGAGTACTAAAAATCAAAAACAATGATGGTGACTTCCTGCCTGTAGCCTATGAGTCATGTAAACTGACAGACAGTGAGTGCCAATACCCCATACATGACAAAGAGTTGTTGGCAATTGTGCACTGCCTAGTCAAGTGGTGTTGTTATCTATAACAACAGGAATAATTCACGGTGTTAACCAACCACAAGTTGCTTATATATTTCAAACCCCAGGGAAAATTATTCTGCTGTCAATCCTGCTGGATGGAACTCTTGAATAGATTTTATATGCTCATACAGTATAAACCTGGCCCAAAACTTGCCATGGCAGACTCCCTCTTGCACCTGTATGTCCATGCCACTAGAGGGGAAAATGGGCTTGACCCAGACTGGCCTCTCTTGGTGCTACAAACAAAAGATGAGAGTTTCCCTCCTGGTACAACCAACATAACAAAAGAAATAGTCATCAAAAACAAACACCTATTTGCTGATGTGTAAAGGACCTTGCACAGAAAAATGTCCAACAGGACCACCATCTCTTATATCCCCACACACCAGCAAGTGGAAACCATCCTAAGTTATCACAGAGACCTAGGACACATCAAGAGCCGCAACCTATACAAATTCCTTAAACACAAGGCCTGGTGGCCAACCCTGTATTGTGACGTTCCAGAAGTCCTAGACTAATGTGAAGTATGCAAGAAATTTGCTAAGAGCAAAACCCCTCCAAAATCAGTACTACCCATCCACACACAACTACCATTCAAGGTGTGGGCCCTTGACGTTGTTGGCCCCATGCCAGGAATACACAATCTAAGAAGTACATCATCACTGCCATAGACTTTGCTACAAGATGGCCAGTAGCCCAAGCAGTAAGGGCGCACACTGGCAATGACGTATGACAATTTATTGGCAAAGAAAAAATCAGCAAGTTTGGAAAGCCAGAACTTCTGATAGCCAATGGAGGGAAAGAATTGACCTCCAAAAACACCAACATATACCTTGACAAAAACAGGGTCAAACATACCGTAACAACACCATACCACCACAGGCCAAAGGAAGGGTAGAGAGGCTTAATGGCAGCCTTGTACAAGCCTTAGCCAAAATCACCGCCGGGAGACCTGAAGACTGTTATAATCAGCTAATGAATGCACTACATGTGTGCCAAACCCAAGTGAACAGATCCACTGGAAAAAGCCCTTTTGAGTTGGTATACAGCACACAGTCAAATATCATTCAAGCATTGACAGGAACCAAACTGGAAATTCCAAGTAAAGTCCCCCTTTGTTCAGACCCTCAAGTTAGAGAGGCCAACAGTGAGCTAACAAAAAGGGAAAATAAACATCTGTAAAAAACCTTTGTCTCCATCAAAGATAGACATGAAGGTGGGGACAGAGTTTGGGTCATGAACGTTGACAAAAGAAAACTACAACCCAAAAATGTAGGCCTAGCAATCATTCTAAAGGTAAACAAAAATAACACTAACTTGTCAAGTACTTGGGAAGCGCAAACAAGACAAGACCCTACACCACAATTGCCTGAGACCCTGCAAAGCAAGACAAAAACAACACAAATCCACCCTGCCACAGAATAACAATTAGTTCAATACAACTCCCGGGCTCCTGACAACCTCCCTGGCAACCTGCTCCCAGAGGAGGCTGACCTTCAGTTGGGGGGGGGTATTGCAACCGCAGGCTCAACCTGCCAGCAAGGTTCCAACCAAGCAGGTTTGTGACCTGCAATCCAATTACCTGGCCACTTGAAGCCAGACTAGGAAGTCAACTCAAATTGCCAAATCCGACAACATGAACAAATGATGATCCCTTATGGTGGATACCTTGTTTTGGCGCTTGACTCATTACCAGGATCAAGCCACCCCCTTCACCATCCAACTGTGTGATCAACACAATCATGTTTCTGTTATTCTTGATTCACAATGACTGTATAATCACTATCTCTTAATAATGATTATTATCTAGTTTCTAAATATTTTCCCCTTTGTAACTCTGCTAAAACAGCACAGTTGCAACATTGGAATATTTTTCTGATGAAGGAACCCCTGCACATGGGAACCAAATCTACTCCTGAAATTTGTGGAGCTTACTAGTAGTTTTTAATGAGATCTTTCAAAAAATGAAAAACACAGCAAGTAGGGATATCCAAGGACTCAAACTCAGAGAGTAAAAAAGCTAGAAAAAATGACAAGATGACAAGATGACAACAAGGTTCTAAGTCAGAAAATTAACCTCTTGGAAATTATGCTCACCAAAGTTTTATTAAAAGAAGGCTCTAGCAAAAAGATTCTCACCCAGAATGATAATGGTAAGCCCAACTGAATGGTCCTGGATCCCTCACGCTTCTCCAGCTCCAACATATTCTGTGAATCAGCTCAATAATGACACAAGTTTAAATAGAAAATTTTCTTAGCTATGGGTAGGAAGAAATGAGTTTAAAACACCATTTAATTCTTTGTCCTAAAATATTTATTTTATAGTCCAAAGAATAAAGCTATAAATCATTTAACTTTTTAGAGCCTTTAAAATACCTATTAAACAAAGCCTTCTCTACAATCTTCAACTAAATAATTTAAAATTTTAAAATCACTCAAAAACCCAATGTCAAATCTGCAGGTTCAATCCCTGTCAACATTCTACAAAAGAGACCCTGTAGCACTTGACTATCTTGGCACTTGAAGCCAAATGCAGATGTCATCTCAAATTATCAAACCAGGAAGAAAAAACTTATACCTATATCAATCCAGTAGCCACTTAATTCAACACTTCACTCAATATTAGGGAGGGGCCATCCCCTTGCCATCCAAATGATTGATCCACAGGAATCTTATTCCTCTTAAGCAATCACTAAAGCTATATGATCCCAATGTCTCAATAAATATAAATTATCTAGTTTCTAAACATTTTACACTTATAACACTGCTAATATAGCTAAGCTACAACATTGATATTACAGGTAGGTTCTTCATCCTACCCCCTTCTTCAAAAACTCTGGTTATCCATACTTTATGCAGTCAAAAAATTAAAAAAAAGAAATCATTTCAGGTCTTTCCTTGAGTTGGGCACCCTACTTGCCAGTAATAAAACCTCTGAAGGGCTTGTCCTTTACCAAAACATGGTGATACAAGTTCCTGCCTTTACTTCCCTGTCTGCTTAAGGGGGTTTCCAGGCTCTCTCTTCAATACCTTGAGTCAAACCTAAACATTATGATGCACAAGTGGTGCAATGTCTTTTCAGTGTGGCCTTAAGTAATTCACAGGGGCTAATAACAACAATGTCACAACATGGATCAAGTCTGCCCAAAAAAACCAACACAAATAAAATTTCCAGTTTGTTTCTAATTGCAGAAATTTACATATAATTGAACTACAATTCAGACTTTTGTATGACAAGTGGCACAAAAATCATACAGAAAAAAGACAGAGAACCTTAAAGGGGGACTATCTTGCTAGATTTATGATGAAGTACACAGTGCTTATGATCAGCTGCCAATTCAAAAACCTAACATAAATCAGTACAGTGAAGAAGTTTACAAGGAACATTTAGCAGTTGTACTTGGGATCTCCATCTGACATGGTCTTTAAAAACCTTGCCACTCATCTCATGTAATATAACAATCTCAACTATCACATAATAGAACACATCAACCTTGATAAGATGACTAACTTGTAGAGTTTCTGTTGTGAAGCAGAGAAGGCAACAGCTATCAATGTGCTTCATAAAGTGAAAACTGGAAAGGAAAATATACCCAAGGATCTTGAAACCTCTGATTGTACTAACTACTCTCTGCCTAACAACAAAAACCATAAACCTCAAATAGTGAAACCTCACAATAATGAAAACAATCAGCAGTTAAAACATAAACTGTATAGTCATTACTACCCAAAAAAAGAAAGGCAAGGGAAACTTCTGGGAATAGCAATAAGCAATATTAGCTCTCATTGCCTCCTTCAAGGTTTTTCTATTGAGAAGTACTGATATGAAGACGTCAAACAGTGCCTTATGATTCAGAGGCTGCCCAGAAACCCTGTACTCTACATGGTCACCCAACAAAAAAATTGAAGTCATATCCTTTTCATTTTTGAAGTTAAACTGGATCAGCCCTTCTAGAATCAGGTACATATTGTATATGGGTAATATCAGCTTTATAGATAGGCTCAAGCTAACTAATAATCTTTTATGGATTGAAATCATAGTCTATGCTGATGAACTTCACATTGGTATTACCCAAGAGACTGCTCCATTTGACATTGCCTTAGAAAATCTTTGATCCACTATCCAAGGACCAGTCATTGAATTCCTCAAGCTTGATGTAGTTCTTGTCCTGGACTGAATAAGGCAAAATAACCTAGTGTTGATTGGGTCATCTCAGCCCTAACCATCAAGTGCAAAGGAGTAAGTCATCAAATATTTCCTGACACGGCAGACCAGCTGCTACAGGACAATGTGTTTGCTTGAATAGCTGAAACCAAAGCAAACAGTAGAATTTGAAGGGCATCAACTGGGCTTTATTTCAGTACAAGATTATCCACTTTGAAGATAAGCAGGAGACTCTGATCATACAAGATCAGAAAAAGTTTAAGGCATAAATAAGTTTTCAAGAAATCCCTAACCAGGTTACCCCCAGAAAAAATATCCAACATTTCATTCAATTGAAGAATTCTATCTTTCAAGTGCAACCTATATATCTCCCTACTCCTAAAAAAGACAGTGCCCTATTTTTTTACCTGAAGGAGGCTCTTGAGAAAGGATTAATTAGAACCTTGCCATCCTACTTTGGTGCTGTAGTATTCTTTATGACCAAAAAGTATAGGTCACTGTGTTTTTTCACAAACTAATGGGCCCTAAATAAATCCACTATCAATAAAAATATACCCCTTATCATTAATCCACAACATTTTTGATGCTCTGTTTGATGCCACAGTTTTATCTAAAATAGAATTTACTGTGGGCTAAAACCAGATACATATTAAAGAAGAATACATCCCTAGGATAGCCTTTTGTACCAATTATAGATATTAAAAATGTGTTATCATCAATTTCAGCATGACTAAAATATTTTGCAACTGAACCAATGAGGATTCAGTATTTGAGTTGGGGAAGACAACAGTCCAATATAAAGTACAGGAATAATAAGAATAAGGTATTGTTTATTGCTGAATAATGCAATTAATATACAATATGGGAAGGCCACCAGGCCGCAAGGGGGTGGCTTGGTGGCACGCTCCATGTAAAGATTGCAGCCAAGGAATAACTTGTGCTGGATCAGTAGGCCAAATTGGCAGCGCTCCTAATTAAGAAGAAGTGCCCATAACTCAACATTGCTATTAGAATGGCCCATGTTATTAGATACGTCAAGGGGCAACTCATTGAGCACCCCCTGTGTATTGTAAGATACATTGGCAGGCAAGTCTGGAAACTTGGTTGCAACAATATCTTCTACACTTTTAAAATTCATGAACAAGGTCTTGTGACAAATCCAGGAAATTCATGCTTGCTTCTTCATTATCCCAGTCTAACTCCTTTATGGTTTGACAGGGAATCCTTTATGTAAGCTTCAATGAGCTTGGATTCTGGGCAAGCAATCTTGGCATTAAACTTGTTGCCATCTGGTGATCACTTCCACGTTTTTTTGCTTCCCATAATCTTAGCTGCAGACTATCTCTTTCATTCTATGGTAGTCTTATTTCAGTTAAAAGCCAAAAACAAAAAGCATAAAAAGATTGAGGGGAAAACAACCATTGTCACAAATAAGTATCATTTTTTATTAATTA